>CAEGAD010103274.1:0-252702 GCA_903067055.1 Poeciliopsis paucimaculata | reverse complement strand
CCGGGTTCTGTTTTGTTTTTACGCGGCCGCCGCCCCCCCCCCCCCCCCCCCACCATCTCCTCCTCTCCCTCCCCCTCCATCTTTTTTCAAAAAACAGGGCTTGGGAGAAAGTCTGAGCACAAAAGCCGTGCTATCGAGTGTCAGGTGCCCTTGTTGTGCCTTTAGCTCACGCTGTGAACAAGCTCCGGGCCAGCACCTTCATAAAACATGAAATTAGTAATAGTACATGTGTCCAGAGTTCTCGAATTCAGGCATTGAGCAGACGCGGACACGTGCAGGTACAACCTCATAACACGCTCGCACGGTCACAAAGTACATATCTGAGAAAAAAAACAAAAAAAAAACACTTTAGGAGAGATTGGCATTAGAAATGTGCTGCTGTGGTTGTTACGCTGCTTTTTTGTTTTTTGCTGTTGTTGTGGAGGGCAGAAAGCGGCCCAGTTACAGTTGCGTATCCGCCGCCGCCATGGAGAATCGATGAGGTGTGTTAGATTTTAACAACACAACACACAGCTTTGTTTCTTCGTGCCACAGGGTGAAAGTGTGCCTGTTTACATCCATGAGGGAACTAAAGTTACTGTCGAAGCTGTGATTGGGCTTGTCGGATAACGGTTTCGACAGACTGGCTCAATAATCATTTTCACCGTGACTGATGTTGGATTTGATATCTCTGCTTTGAGGCTGGCTTTAGAAACTCTCTGCAATAACCCTTTAAACGCCTGACAGGAGAGTCATTCTACTCTTTTAAAATCAAACTGTTGAATATGAAGATGCATATCTATATATCTATATCCATGTAAATTGAGAAATTACAACAGTTCTGATCAGGATCGATTTCTTTCCAATAGGTTCATGTCTATATGAAGACACATATGGTATGTGTTTGATTCAGCCGCATTCGAGGGTTTTTGAGCATGAAAATCCAGGCTTAAACTAGGCCACTTTCATGAATATTCAGAGGTAAACCTGCCGATGCAGAAGGCTCAGTTTGGAGACTTCAGCCCCCATGTGGGGCTTTGTGGAAACAAAGCAACACTCCAGGTATGTGTTTGATAAGGTTATGACATTATATAAGGCAAAAAGCAGAATTTATGCTTCCATCAGTTATGGGAAGTTGTCCAGTTCAAGACCATCGCAGCACTGCCACCGTGTTTCAATACTGATATGATTTGCTTTTCTGAAAGACGGAGGATGTAACTCCATTCACGTCTTCCAGAAGGTTCCACTTTAGTCCCAAAGATTATTTTCCTGAAGACTTGAGTAACCATCAAGTTTTTTTGTTTTTTTTTAATCAAATGTGAGACTTTATGGTCTGCTGTAGGTTTTGTCTTGGAACTCAACCACTTCCTATATATGAACCCTGCCTTGACAAATAGTTTCAGAGCTGTTCATTTAGCAGAACACACTTAGACGCAGAACTGAGTCATATGTTGGTGTTTGAGATTGTTTCGCCTAGTTCGTGTTGCCATACAGGCTCTATTTTGGTTATTTCTTGAATATAAAAAAAATCAGGTCTACATGTGTGGTTAGAGACACTGAATAAAAAAAACAAAGTAACTACAGCTAATTTATTTTTTAAAACTGTCTTGGTTTTGCAGAGTTTAAGTTTTACTAAGGTTATCTTTGTCTTATTGTAAAATTTGTTTCATAAAACATTGGCTAGGAGGTGAATAACTGCTGATCTGCACTAGAGAATCCGGATTTGATCTGTTAACTAAAGGTGAAACCAAACCAAGTCTTGCTTCAGGCAGACAAAACTGTAAACCAGATTAATTCTGCGTTGACCTCCTATCACCCCGCTGTCAGTCTCCCCCGTTAAATTATTCACTCTTGGGTTTTTACCCCCACTCCGTCTGCCGCGTATCACCGTGCAAACTTTCCGTGACCTTTCGCGATCCCCCGCGCAGTCGCTCGCAAAATGAATTATTTATAGCGCCGTCACGTCAAGAGTCATTGTTTACATTATGCCGTGAAATCATCTAGCAAAGGCGTCAAGATGAAGCCCAAGGTTCATGTGTTGCTCCACCGCGGCTGCCATTTAGCATATGGCGGGAATCACAGTAAACGTTGCTGCGAGCGACATCGGGCACCGTGTCTTAACAGCGGAACATCGGCACGCTGCAAACGCTGCGGCGTTGACACGCGGCGGCGCGATGGCGTCCTCTGAGCCAGTGTCTTTGTAAAAACAACAGATGTTCATTACAAGTGTGTAGTTTTGTGCTTTAATTCACGGTGACAACATTTAGCAGACGACACCAAACTCAGCGATTGCAGGTGGAGTCTTAATCAAAACCGGAAGGTCAGGCTGCTCAGGAACATGAATTCACTGGGAAAGGGTTGATTTCGATTAGGATCTGGGTTTTGTGTTTACGGCAATTAAAAAGGGAACTGCCTGGGAAACCAGCTACAAGCGGCATATCTAGGAAACGAATAGAAGCAGATTTCTTAGCCAGAACAATAGCTCCTCAACTTCCAATATTTTCACATTTTGCTGCAACCAAAAACCTTTTGTGTATTTTATTGTAGCTGTGTGTGAAGTGGAAGGAAAACAGATGGCTCATAGCATCTTTATACCAATAAAAATATTTAAAATGGAAAATTTATTTATATTTAATGCTCTTTACTCTGGAAAAAAAAGACAACAAAAAAAACACATGCCACCAAAAGTCACCTAATTAATTCATCAGAGGTTTGTTACTGAACATTCGAGGACAAACATCACAAACGATTAATCGTATTAATCATGATGGATTTGTTATTGAAATAATCGTCAACCGATTTAGTTATTGATTATTCGTTGTGCACAGACTCAAAAAGAGGTAAACTGCTGAAAGACAACACGGTTATTAAGCCAAAACTATGGCTACTGTCTTCAAAAATGAAATCTTGATCAAATAAGTTGAACTTTACGTCTAATGTATATGTATAAACACTACTGTAAAGTATTGTGTCACATTTTGTTCCACAGCTGTTCTTTCTCGTCATGTCCTGACTATTGTGTGGCGTAAGTAAAATCAGGTCATCACACAAGGAAGCATTTTATTACTAGATTTTACACACACAATACAAACGTGAGCTCTTCCTACTGATCAAACCCCCCCACCAACATCAACAGCAGTCTGGCAACTAGAAAGTGTTTGGTCCGCGGTTCGTCTTCTCTCAAACGGCACCGCAAACTGCCGCTGGGACTTACCGGCTCCCGCTTCGATCAGTATTCGTAAGAACAAAGCAGCTCGTCTGAAGGCGGTGTTCAGAGAGCAACGCGCGCGGGCCCGGCGCTCTCTTCTTCCACAGAAACACGCATTTACAATTCGAATCTTGCTGTCGTCGTGGAGGCCAAGAGACCGGCACATCAAAAGGAGACGAGACTGATCGAATGTATTAGTCTGCAGCGGAGCTGGTCCTCCACTGTGTGAGGTTCCCCTAAACCGCGCAGAAATGATAAACTAACCTAATTATCTCAAAATCACGTTTATGAAAATCTGCAGACCTCTACATTCTGTGACTGCTTTTCTTGATGATTGTAGATTACTGGCTTGTCCCTCAGGAGGAAGAGGGTAATTGCTGGATGTAGTTTACAATAACACCCTACCAATGGCATTAAGAAACTCTATAATTGGCTTGTTTTAGCTGGACGTCCATGATTAAAGACCAGTTTAAACCTGGAACTATAGATGAAGGATAATAACATGCAAACCTCTTTATAGTTGCTTAAGACAATTAATTTTGAGTATTTTGTTTTTGCAGTTACCCATTTGAAATAATGGTAAAATAAATCATTTAAAAAATTTTGGTTGCCCTCTGTTTGACTTAAGCTGGCAAACCTTTATGTAACTATCACTTTACAGCACGATCAAGTAACTATATAAACTCGATTTGTTAAAATAAGCTAACAAATATGACTTAAAAGAAATTTGACTTTGTCACTTAGTGCCTCTGTCTCTTTAAAAACTCCGCCTTCAGGAGATCATCACAACACGGCTCCTTTATTAACCCTTTAGCAACTTTTTCACCAGCGTTGCACTGAGAAGTAGCTCCTATGATGAGCGCCGCAGACGCGCAGTTTCACCAGGTGTCTGCTAATTGCTGCTGGCTAGTCTGAAGGAGAGGAGTGGGGGAGTCGCAGGGTGAGGCAAAAGCTTGGGACCACCAAGATCTGGTGACTTTCACTGAAAACCAGATTTGGGCGGTCGCAGTTTAAATACAAAAAGAGTGACCCGAATGCTATTCTTATTAATTAAAAACCAGACGATGATAATCTACTGGAAAACAATTACACGCAAGATCCTTTTTTTATGTTTCTCATCTACAGTGAGACTTCTTTTCTACACTTCATGCTTAGTTTGTTGAGCAGATTTTCTGCTCAGCACACAGTTTTTTTCAATTTTACTGATTTTTTTAAATAATTAAAAGACATTTGGCTCCCATGGGAAAAGATTTTGACACACTTGAGATCTGACTAAGTTTACCAATTGGCATTTTCTTGTTACTTTTCACTTTCTTTGCCTGTTTTCGATCAAACTTCTTCATCCTGCACAGCTGCAGCAAAACGTCTGAGCCACATTTGCGAATGAATATCAGAAATTCACTCGGCACTAATAAAACCCAGGAAAAATGGTTTGTGAGGAGAACCCGACCAGACGCAAAAGACCAGATGATTATATTCCAAACGATAAATTCCAGTGAAGTTGTTTGCTCTGGGTGATGCTTTTCACTGCAATGATTTTTTGCTGTCCCAACGTCGTTTCCTGCAGAACTGCTGAATCATCCTCTCCTGCAGCCGAACATGTTTCCTCATAATGAGTCCATCCTGTGAGGATGGACCTGCCTGCAGTACAGACTACACCATCACCAGTCCACACCAGAGGAGAGACGTAATGAACCCCCCACAGACAGCAAGTTCTGTCTGTGCAAGTTCTGGGAGTGGAAATCGCTTGGTTATTTGAGGTTGCAAAATAGAATAAACCATTTACGCATTTCACAAGAAACCCGTCATTCAAACAGGAATTTAGTCTGTTTTATTTCAGTTTAGGTTGAGGGTAATGAATGCCATCATATGTGTTTCTTTCAGCTTTGCCATCCACTCTGGCTCATCGTCATCATCATCATCAACTTTATTAATGAAGCACTTCATACACAGACAGGACCAAAGTGCTGTGTGCAATCATAAAATACAAGGCAATTATAAAATAGAAAAGATCGAATATAAAATACATATTAATATACAGACACAGTAAAACAAAGTGAAACATCTCAGATTGTGCCAAACGCCAAAGAAAAAAGATGAGTCTTAAGAGAAGGGACTTAAAAACAATGACTGAAGAGGCCTGTCTTCTGCCCAAAGGAAGATCATTCATAGCTTGGGAGCTGCCACAGAAACAGCACGGTCCCCTCTGAGCTGCACTTTGTCTTTGGCACCTTAAGAAGCAACTGATCAGCTGACCTGAGGGAACGGGAGGGTGAGTAACAGCTCAGACAGATAGGGAGGGGCGAGGCCATTAAGAGCTTTAAAAACAAATAAAAGGATTTTAAAATGAATCCTAAAATGTACTGGGAGCCAGTGTAAGGAAGCTAAAATAGGAGAGATATGATACAACTTTCGGGTAGCTGTTAAAAGACGTGCAGCAGCATTTTGTACCCTTTGGAGCTGGGAAATGTATAAATCACTGACTCCTATATAAAGTGCATTACAGTAGTCCAGCCATGTGGTCACAAATGCATGGATCGCTCAGACATATAAGGTTGAACCTCTTGAAATCAAAATAAGTTCAAAGCTTTCAAATCTGTTGCTTATCCAGTCCATCTAAGTGTTTACTACACTGGAAAAACAGAGACTATTACCAAGTATTTTTGTCAAATTAAAAGTGAACTAATCTGCCAGAAGAACTAGTACGTTTGTTTTATCAACATTAAGGAATTATTGACCTAATGTCAATAATTAGGTCAATAATTATTGACTTAATATGTAGGAGATATAGGTGCTGAAAAAAAGCTTCTATATCTTGCTGGAAAGTTACTTGTAAACTAGACAAAAATAGTTTTTGTGTTTTTGCAGCTTTTTAAAAAAATTTTTTTTATCGATGACGCTGTACATTTATAACTACTGGGTAGCGATCTTAAGCATACTTAATAACAATCTTGTGAGCGAAACCATTTGTATTAATGTTGCTATGTGAGCACAGCCTTAGCTTGACCTTACAGGGAACACAATTAGTTTTTCAAACCCAGCATCCGTGTGAATTTTAAAATCTCCTCTCCGTTTCTCCCCGGCGACTCAAAGCCGGTCGACCGTAGGAGAGATTATTACGGAACGTCAAAAAGCCGACCTCGGCCAGAAACTAAACACAAAAAAGAAGGTACTTTACAGACGGTTTTGTTAGAGACACATTCTGTTCAGTTCACGACAGAGAAAACAGACTTCAGTGCCAACGAGCCGCAGCCTACTGCCTGTAGTCAGAGCGAACCACTAAGCCGTCATTTCAACACGTAGCCTGAAGACATAGCAAGCTCTATGCAGAAAGGCAGAGCAAATGTTCGATGTAAAAGCTTTTTTTGGATCGAGGGCTGGAAGGAAGGCACACAATTAGGTTGATAATTAATATGTGATGAGTCCACTAATGATGAACATACCCCATGCCTATTAAACCGACAAGATTTAATTAGCTTTCATAAATTCTTCACCACTCTCAGATGCTGGGTATTTATATATTACTGTGATCTATTTTTCTGTGTAGCCACAGCAAATGGAAACCGTCGCATTTAGGGGAGAGGAAGTTGTGTCAAGTTAAATTAAAGTTTATTTACGTTGCACTTTTCAAGAAGTACAGCAATGTTCAATTTATTTATTTATTTATTTACTTTTTTGGTTTAAAGTACATTTAAGCAGGAATTAAACATAATTGACATTTCTGTTTTTAAAAATAGTTTTTTATATACTAATTTTGAATGTTATGTTTTTATGAACTGTGATCTGAAAATCATCATATTTAACAAAAAATTTAAAAAAAGCCTTCAAACACCCATTTGTGTTTGAATCAATAAAATGAGTTACATTAAATAATAAGGTTCCTGAAATTAATGGGCTTTTCAATAATATTCTAATTTATTGAACGGAAGCACGGGGCCGGTATCACCGATACTAATACAGATACCAATACCAATAACTTTTATTATTTTAGTTTAATATGTCATTTATTATTTTGTTAAAATCTAAGACAGAAATTACAGACTTTATAGGTATCTACAAAATTCTTTTTATATTTCTCCACTCGGAGAAATATAAGACATCGCAGGGATACGAACAATGTTTTAGTTTAAGATAAACCGTCTCATAAACACTTTATGCTCTTCCATTTGAATTCCACACTCTCCTGTCCGTGCCACCGATTTTTTATGTTTCCTCTACACAGAACAAACAGCTCACCTTCCTCCATCCCTCCCCCCATTCTCATCCCATTTCCTGTATAGCTGCCGTAATGAATCTTTTATGACTTTATAATACATCCAATTATTCCACTCCTGTTAAAATCACAGAGCACCACCTGGAACCACTTTGGCTTTTCCTTTCTTCCAATTTGCCTACCTCATTTGCTTGCATATCCTCACAATATATGTAAATGGAAATAACCAATCTTACCGAGTCAACAGAGCGGGGAGGAATATTTCAGACTTGTGCCGCTGAGGGTGACGCTCCTCCTGTCGTCACACTTGTATACATGCTCTCTGTCTGCTAATTCAGAGCAGCCATGTCACGACATTAGGCAGCCGCAAAAAGGCCAACAAGTAATAATATGTTTGTCTGGATATTACGCCTAATTTTTTAGTAGAATGATGCAGAAAACTTCTACTTTTCCTGATGGGTGGGGGAATTCTTACAAAACACCAAAGAAATTGGAGAGAAAACAGCAAACTAAGTCGGCGCTTAAGGGCTCCCAAATCATCAGGGGACGCCAAGAACGCCTCAAAGAACGTTGACCTCAAAATATTGTATTTGTTTGTCTACGATAAGCTAAAGTGAGTTTACGACCTTTTTTTCTCCATATGCCCGGCCTTGGCATTGAAGGTTGGTATTATGAAATCATTTATTACATTTTTTTTTTACAGTGTATATAAATGTGGTCCAAGACAACATTTCAGAAATTAAAAGCCTCTGTGTAATTTCCCACATTTTTCTTAATGAGGCAATATTATATAAAGTTGACTTTTTTTAGCTTTACATCATGTTATAGAGTTATTACCTCATAAAAACGTACCTGCAGAGTGGCTTTGATTGTTTCATGCATGTTTGAGAAATACTTTAATCTCCCATGGCAACCAGTCAGCTGTGCAGAACGCCCGAGTGGGCCGAGCGATGCCTTTAAGGACATTCCACCTTCTTTCAGCTGCAGTTTCCAATCTTCTGCCTCACCCTGCGACTCTCCTCCTCAGCTCCTTCAGACTAGCCAGCCGCAATTAGCAAACACCTTGTGAAACTGTGCATCTGCTGAGCTCATTGTACGAGCTGCTTCTCAGTGCAAAGCTGGTGAAACGTTGTTAAAGGGTTAATAGAGATGCGATGTTATGATGATTTCCTGAAGTCTGAGTGCAACAGCAAGTTTCTTAAAGAGACATTGGCCCAATTTTAAGGCGGTAAAAGAAATTTGACCTCGTAATTTTAATCACATCTGATATATTCAGCATTTTTTATAGCAACTGAAGCTCACATAGTTACATTATTGTGCAATTAAATGCCACAATATGCCTGGAAAATGCAAAATACAGCCTCTTTAAATATAGGTTGCATTTGTCTGACATTAAAAAAAAAGAATTTGATAATCTAAAACATTTAAGTAAAAAAAAAAGGATGAATAAATAAGGAGGGTAATACGTTTTTATAAACTTCTGCTGGAAATATGTTTTGTCCTTGTTCCTAAAAACAAACCTGTTCCCCACACATCATTTTCCTTACGCCACCGTAACGCACCACATAGTGCAGAGCACTCTGCGGCCCAGCGCATCGGTCATTAATCAGAGGACTCGCCTGCAGATTTCCCAGTTGCCCATGATTTGACTGAGCCACATCACAACCGGTGGAGCTCGCCTGCAGGAGTTTTGCCGCTGCAGGGTAAATTTAGACACGATCGTTCCCCTGTTTAATCTGTTCCATGAGATTTTAACGCCCCCCCGACCCAGACACACACACCCAGGAGGACAATTCACACTCAGTTTCTGTTTGCTCTCTCCTGGTTCTTGTCATCGCTCACACTGCTGAGGTGGATCATTGTTTCCCAATAAACTATGAGAAGTTGGGCTTGTAGCGGCAGCTGAGGTGCCTCATTAAGATGGATTGAACACAGAGATAAATCCTCATGCACAACTGGTTCCTGTTGAGTTGTTCATTCTCTTATAATTATTGCACAGCTTAGAAATATCCAATTAGAGACGACATATTATGTCCCTGGAGGTAATGTGCTTTCTACGTATCACCTCTCTCTCCGTCTTAAAGATGTTAAACACACATATTGGATCGACGTTGTTGTTAATAAGGCTGCCGTTCAGAGTCCTTCTGTTTCCACATTTTGTCACATTGCAGTCCAACAACGAGGTTTTTTTTAAATGCAGTTTACCGTAATACATATGACGGTTTCATTATTATTGCTCTTTTCCCGACAAAAACTGGGAAACACAGTTTATGGTGTGAAAGACGGTGGGGCAGCATCATGGTGTGAGGATATTTCTTCCTCAAGAACAAGCTGAGGCACTCCAATTAACAAGACAACAACAACAAACACTTGTAGTTGGATTTGAAGTAAAAAAACATATTTCTAAGCACCACTGATTCGCCTGCACCACTGGTAATGTGAAAAAAACTCGGGGGCGGGGGGGAACTCAAGGAGTTCCCAATCATGTCCACTGAAACACCAAACACACACTTTTCCAAGCCCAACTTTCCGCATCTCTCAGTTTGTTACCTTCAATTTAAAATATTGCGTTACATATATTTTTAAAGAGGGATTTAAATATGGAACCCAGACAAACTAGAAAGGAAGGAAACTATTGAGGAAGATAGAAAGCAAGGACATAACAAGGACACAAAGGAAGAAACAAATAAAGGAATAATAACTTTTGCACCACTAGCCTAGAATAAAGGCTAGAAATACTGATATTTTTCTTACGCTTACTTTTCATCCTTAAAAACAGAAAGTCTTAGAACCCCGTGAATACTTTGACGTGGCATCGTATTTCCAACCCTTCTGGTCCACAGAGGCTGTGGCAGTCCGCCTCTAGTTTGATTAGTTCTCCGTAGCTGCATCCAGATTTGGAAACAAGCCTGACGGATTCCTGGCGCAGGTGGGAATAGAGGTGTAGGTCACCCGGAATCATTTGTCGGCGTGTCCGCTGGGCTGATTATCCATCAGATTAGAAAACGCCCCAGTCAGCCGCTCAGACAGGTGGCTGGACCAGATACATCAACAACAGCGTCTCCCTGTGTCCTCATTCGACCAACTGGAACCATAGAAAGAAACAGTCAGCCGCTTTACAGAGTGTGCTTACCATACAGCCATGTGCTATTATACGTTATTCCATTTGTCAGTTATTCAGATGTCATACTTTTACATAAAATCCTTCACGATTTGGCTCCATCAAACACAATGACAAAAGCAATCAGCAGGGGTGATTGGGAAATACCATTCGCAAAAGTTCTTTCGGTCAGTTGTCCTTTTTTTATTCAGGCTTCAAATGTTTTCATGTCTTGAATAATTTTTAATTGAACTAATGGTTTTTACATGTTTCCCCCCCCCCCCGATGAATGTAACTTGTTTTTAAGAGTGCACCAATTGCAGTTTACCGATCTTAGAAACCTGCCGATTCTGATTTTGGCCGATACCAATTTCTCTGTCAGAAATTGTTGATGATTACAACTCAGCGGAAGAAAGCCGCTGAGTTGGCGACAGTGGGATGATTACTGCTAACTCCAAAACGTGCAGGCATGACCTGGCGGGCCGGTCAGTGAGTCAAAGCTCTTTGACGGGGAAGCAGAAGAGGACAACTGTTGATTAAGACGATACTTACATACTTACATGTAAGTATCGGCCGATCACCAGTCTCTTAAAATTTTGGAACAGATACATCAGTTGGCCAATAAATTGGTGCACCCCTCCTTATTTGTATTTATGTTATAAATGTTTGCTGTAAATTACACTGCTTTCCACCATACAATAAAATCTGTTATAAATCATGGGTCACTCAAGTTGTTGTGCATGTTAATTTTGAAATTTTTTAAATCCCTGCCATTAACCTGCAAGGAGACTCACGGATGAAAATCAAACATGAATATGTGAAGTAGTCATGTCATTTAACATGCATTGCTCCCTTTGTAAAATAAATAAAAAATCACATTCTCTCCTCCGTCTTTATTCTGTCGACGCTTTCAGAACATCCGTTAAGCCAACGGTCTACAGTTCTTGTTCTCGCGCTGCAGGAAAAAAAAAAAAAAAAAACAACAGAAAAACTTCTGCTGGCGTTCCGTAATCGCAAGACTCTCCACTGACCTTGTCGCGGGCAATTATGAAAGCAATGTATCTGCTAATTTCCAGAGCTCAATCCTATCAGCGTCAGTTTAAGTTGTGACAAACTCAGGGATCGCCCGGAAAAGCGACACCTGGAGCTCCCTGTGAAGGACTAATCAAGTCCTTCATGCTCTGACTCGGCTGCATGATAAGTGGTGAAGCTGCAGGAGCCTCAAAGTGAAAGCTCTGCCCACATGAGAGGATCATCAACTAATTCTGCCGCCGTCCTGTCGGGGATGACAGAAGATGCAATTACAGAGCATCTGCGGCACAAAGCGGCCTCAGCCAAAATAGCTAATAGAAAGACGTCATCCATCCTTGGGCCTCGAGTCAATATTGCAACGCCAAAACAGAGAATGGAACCAGGTGAATGGAGAAACTGCCAGTGATTAATGCATTTATGTAGGTTTTTTTAATCTAATTTTCAATGTTCAACTTTAGTTTCTTTGTTCTTGCTCTTAAAGAAAGTTGAACAATAAGGCTTTTAGCGCTTTGTGCTGCTGCCTCTCCTTCAATCATTCATACTGTACTGTATAAAAACACACATCCTTTTGTAGATTTTATGATTGTTAACCCCCAGATTTACATTGCCTGTTCAAAAATTACATAATTCAATGTTTTGGTTGTTTGTTATTTAAATGCTGCTATCCTACACGGCAGGAAATGACAAACGCATACATTCAGCAAAGATGGACCTCAAATCTGAAACAAACTTCCATAAAACTGCAGAACAGCAGAACAACTGAGTACCTTTAAATCGAGACTAAAAGCCCACCTGTTTAGATAAACACCCCGGATGAGATACTTTGCTTGTCAGATCAGACGCCCTCTCTTGGCTCCTTCAGACTAGCTGGCAGCAATTAGCAAACGCCTCATTGCATGAGCTGCTTCTGAGTGAAACACTTGTAAAAACATTGGCAAAGAGGGAATAGTGGAGCAATGTTGTGATGACTTTCTGAAGGCAGAGGTTCAGAGAGAGCAAGAGTGTCTTAAAGAGACAGAGGCCTAATTTCAGAGCACCAAATCTCTTGTAATTGATACATTTTTAAAACAACAGAAGGTACCATAGTTACTTGGCTGCGCTATAAAATGACTGTAGCTGGAAAACACATGATGCTGCTCCTTTGACAGACCTATATATGTCACGCTGCAGATTTCTCCATCTGATATCTAGTATTGTTTCAAATGCTTTCCTCTGTTTATTTCCTCTGTTCTCTCCTGCCAAGGGCTCCATATAGATTTAAAAAATCCACCTCAGCATGCTCTCATTTCCCCTAGGGATCGTTTTTCATCCCACAGGACATTCTCCCACTCCCCTACTCTGTGTCCTCGTTCCTGCTTTTCCTCTCACTCCAGTGCTGCTCGGATCGTTTTCCTCGTAAGGAGGTTTTGGACGGCGGGGCGCGGGTGGGGGGCTGAGAAGCGGAAGCACACACTGGAGATGAGCTTAGCAGCTCTCTAATTGCCATTGAACCAACAGTCGGTAATTAATTGGACTCTTCCTCCCTCTGGGGGCGAGGAGGGATGTGGCGGCTGGTCGGATGCGTTGTTGTGGCTACCTTCGCCTCTGTCATCAATATTAGAGCCACATCATCTCCCCTGACGAATGCTTCATTAGCTCCCATTACAGCCACTGCGCCTCGCTCGCCCGCATGCCAGGAGCGATGGCCAGGGGAGGAAGTGGGTTTCCTGCTCCCAGCAATCACTTACTCTGGATTTTTTATTTTTTATTTTTTTCACTTGTTCATTGACTTCTAATACTTTGTATTAACTACTTTGTTTTTGGACTGAGTCACAGAGTAATTTGTCTCGATCTGTTTCGGCGAAATCATTTACCAGAAGGTGTAAATCTTGTTTTTGTGGGAGGGTGATTGGGAATGCCAAGACAACAAAGAGAAACCTGATGGCAGTTGTACGGTGTGAGAAAGTCATCGTGGACATTTTGTCGCTTCGTGGAAGCGAATAAAGATTCTTGGCTTTATTTGGACCATAAAGCCAAATAGTTGTATCATTCTGGACTCGGTTGTTCTGACACACATTAATTAACGAAAATAACCAACATTTTCTACGGTGATATTCTTTTCTTTTTTTTGTTTTTCTTCCATGGAGTAAATCCGCCTCGGAAACGTAGAAAGTGATATGACCGCTTTGCAAAAGTCTTTTCCCATGTTCTGCTCGTTCAGCTTCAGTGAACCTCGTTCGGAGTCTACACACAACTTGAGGATAATTGTGAACAAACCAGAAATAGAAAAGATTGGTGAACAAAATGTCATGCTTCCGGGGTTTTGGAGTGTTTGCGGTGTTTTCTTTTTTTTCTCCTCCCCACAGCGCAGCCGAACACGTAGCACCTGGTGTTCTTGAACTATACACTGAGCACATCGGGCTGGCTGGATGCATGAATCACTCTGGCAGTCATTGAAATTGAAATTCAAATAACTTTATTTGTCCCCCCGGGGCAATTTCAAAACACGAGTAGTACAAATTGATTCAAAAATGATAACCCAGTCAACAGAATCACATACTAATAAATATATAAATGTAATTTTACGCCAGTGTCAACCCAATGTGGTGGAGTCTAGACCTCCATTATATGGTTTGTATCTTATATACAAATGCATGTGCCACTTTTAAGATTTGTTTTTTTTTTAAAAACCCAACATATCTACTTTTTTCACTTTAGAATTACAAGCTCATTTGTGCTGAACTATCACATAAAATCCCTAAAAAACAAAACAAAAAGCAAAACATTCAAATTAAATCAGTTTTTTTAATAGCACATTTCAGCAACAAGGCAATTCAAAGGGCTCTACATCATAAAAACATAAGAATAGAACCCCATTATTAAATATATTAAGTATATTTATTTGTCACCAATTGTGAAACCAGTAACAAACATTACATTTTGCTAAATGGCATCACTGAAATCATCAAAACACGTCAAATATGTCGGTCAATCTAACAGTCATTATGGTCCAAAGACAAATCTACACAGGTGGGTTTTCAGCCTTGATGTAAAGGAACTCAGAGTTTCAGCCGATTGGTCCAAAGACCTTCACAAACAAATCAGATCGAAATGTGAAAACATACTTTTGCAAGTCAGTGTGACTGTTATCACACCCTCCCACTACACACAC
This sequence comes from Poeciliopsis paucimaculata, assembly GCA_903067055.1. Lineage (NCBI taxonomy): Eukaryota > Metazoa > Chordata > Actinopteri > Cyprinodontiformes > Poeciliidae > Poeciliopsis > Poeciliopsis paucimaculata. The sequence continues at coordinate 238,019 of CAEGAD010103274.1, read as the reverse complement.
ACGCCCGCACACCCCCACACGCCTGCACACACACACACAGGCGCAACAAAGAGACATTCAATCCCCTTCAAAGCCACTTATCTCTGTAATTGACTGGGAGGGGGGCGAGTTGGGAGATTGTGCGGACGGTGGCAGATGGAGGAATTCGTGGCAGGCTCTGCCATTCATACTCGACTGCTCTCCCTGGCAGCTTAAGCTGCATCGCCATGACATCTGTATGACACGTTAAATACGTGATGTCGGCCACGGCTCACACGATCCGTCTTCCCGGTGGGCGGAGACGTGGACTGCGTGCGCACGTCACGCACGTGCTCCTGTTGCCATGCTGTTGGAATCGGGCTGTCAAAGTACAATCTTTTTAACATTACACCCTGAAAATAGACATGCTTTCAGCACACCCCACCCCCTGTTGTCCCTGCGGGATGTTATACGGAGGCAATAAATTAAGCCTGGCACACTTTCCTCCATCCTGGGATGCAGATCGGGGCGCTGCTAATTAGCTGGTATTGAAAAGTTGGAGTGCTGTTGGTGTGAGAAGGCTGGAGCGCTGACCTCCATTAATATTGGCTTTGTAATTAAAGGGATTGTGACTCTGTAGTCTACTTCAGTGTTTTTCTAAGTGGGGGCCACCAGAGGACTCTATGGGGGCCTCAGAAAACCAGAGAGAATGATTCAATTTACATATGTATTTTAGAAAGATATCATCTGTTTTTCAATTATAATTCTAAAATGTACCAGTAATTTATCGAACGGTTATTTCAATAAATAACTTTTCATGCCATGCTCATCTTTCTGATTGGCTGCCAGTCAAATTTATCAAGCTGCTTTGCTCCTCAAGCTAATGTAGCAAGAGCAAAATGGACACATTTTTGACAAGGACAAGCCCAAAGGAACCGTCCTGCTGCAATAATAAGTCTGAAATACTGAAGAAAAGTGAAGAAAAACAGCCTAAAAGCTGATGTTTCTTTACATATTTAGTAGCATTGTTAGAAAACCTTAGCCAGAAGCTAACACCGTTTGAGGGGCCATGGTGTAGAAATGATCTACTGCATTGCATCGTTGCACACATCCACGTCACAGGTAGCTCCGCTAGAAAAAACGTGTCATGTCTGCACGCAGATAACAGTGCTTTTTGTTTCTGTCAGAAGCCAGGGCCAACGATGCAAGCTGACCTGCAAAAATAATCAGCTGTGGTAATTTGAAACCCGGCAGTGTTGCTCATTCTTCGTTTCAGACACGAGAGCGATGCCAAATAGCTACACGGCAGAGGAAACAAAACGTTAAAATGAAAATGTCACCAGCAAATGTCAAATCTAGTCTGGTCAGTGGAAAAAGGCCAGCTCTCTGTGAGATGGTGGTGAGAATTAGCTCTCTCAGATGAGATGCATTGGCCATTTGGAGCATATGATATGATCTTTACAGAAAGGCTAAAGCAGCTCAAACTGAACTCATGAACACTGTCCATCAATAATCTTATCCAGGGATTTTAGATCAAAATGGAGGTAAACAGAAACTCAACCTCAATTGACTGCAGTGGAATCGTTAGCATTAGTTAGTTGAGGTCAGTTACTCTCTGCATATTGCAAATGAGTTAAAAATGACTGAGTTATTTAAACAAAAATGATGCACTTCTGCGACATCTTCTGTCTCTTTAGGAAGTTTCTCCACTGTCCAACACTGCCCGTGTAGCACGGCGTCAGAACAATGCTTCTCCACGATGCCGTTCACAAACGTCTACTAACACAACCGACAGAAAAAGAAACCCTTACCGTGACACTACCACCAGCTGGTGCAGAGTTTTCAGGTTTCAAAGTCTGTCAAATATGTTTCTTAAGGGTATGACTTTAGATTTAACTCTGCATTTTGACCAGTTTGAAGCGCTCACCATCAGAAGCACTATGAAACTAATAATTCATAACTCATGTAATTCATGCCTTTTATTACCATCCACCTTGATTCCTACATTACTTAATGTAGGGGCGCTGCTGCCTGTCTTTAGCAAGTACACAACACAGCAGCGCATCTTGTAAGTTGCAAATGAATTTTGCAAGCTAAATGTTTCTCGTTTGGTTTTCTTTTTCTTTTTTTCGTGCCTCCCACGCCAACGATATTCTCCGATTAATACAGAAGAACAGTTATTTGTGAGCGGCAGGTACACCGAGCAAACGTTTGGTTGAGGGCTTGGCACGGGTTTGTGGAACTTGTCAGAATTACGAGATGCAAATGTGATTGTAAGTAGGTTGCTTTGAATTAATGAGCAGAATCGTTTGCGCTAATTAACAAGAGATTCTTATCAGAGCATGGAAACCTGCCACTCTGCCAGAAACGGCTGCTGCAAGCGCACTGCGGGGAACAGACTCTTAGTTTCTACGGCTATTGATTTCCGAAATATTGGCAGGGAATTGCAAAAACCTGTAATTATCTACATTTGGTTGCCACTCCCCAATAAGCACAAGTCTAGTGTGTGTTTTATGGCAACATTTTAATTGCACAGATTCAAATCGGAACAGAGAATCTGCTGGCTGAGAGGATGATGTTCAGATCGATGAGCACTGTGTACATAACTGAAACCAGGAGTTTAGTCAAACTAAACACACACAAGGCGAAGTTAGAAAAAGGATCAATGGGCAGAGACAGCATAAAACAGAGAGGCAACTTAGTTGGAAAAACCTGCAGACAGAACAACTATTGACCTGCGTTCTACAATTCTGCATTTTGTGGAAAAGTGGCAAGAAGAAAGTCTTTCTTTAGCAGAGACATGGAAGCCGGTCAGAACTGATGGGAAGATGGATGGAACCAAAGTTCTCCGTACTCTTAGCTGATTCAGACTTAAAGTTGGACTGCATTCACACAAGCCTTGATTAATCCGCTTTAATCAAGCTGCAGACCTTTGTTGATATTGCTATGCTGTCAAAAAGAACCCAAAGAACTGAAATCACATGTGAATACATTTGTTCACATGATGTCATTAAGCAACATGTTGCGCCATCTTCCTCCTACCACTTCCTGTCGTCTTCGCTTTGTCTTTTCTGCCAGTAGAAACACCCGGCTGTTGATCACACGTCTAATTTTAATACAGCTGAAAAACCGCCTTGTCTTTTTATCAAAAAAACAAAACATGAGTTTTCTCAAATTTAGCATTTCCATTGAGCAAATTTATTTCTATATTTAAAATTTGTGCAATTACGTTCAATGGAGATGTGGCTAAAGACACTAACAGAACTCCTAGAAAAGACTTTTTCACGTTGACTGGAGGAGAGAAGAGTGGAAAATTGTTCCTGTGTTTATAGAGAAGGATGGAGATAGAAGGAGATGTGCTGGGAAAAGGCTGGCGTGAGGAACTAATAATGAAAGAAACACAGTAATTCAATCATATCCAGACATCTCTGTTTAAAGCCCGAATGTACTCTGACATTCAAACTACAAGCGGTTGAATCTCCTCGGCCGTTTTTCTCCCCCTCCTACATTACACTATCCATGCTGTCAAAAATGATTTAGTGCTCCTCGGCCTGGCTTTGTTCTTTACCTGCCAACAATATCCAAAAGGGTTATTTCATTTCCTGATTCCCTTCCCAGTCGAGATCTTCATTCTTCCCGCCACACGCACACAAGCTGGACACGTCCCCTAAAACACTGTTTAAACCATTTCCGATTTGAACTTATTGAAATGCCGCGTTTCACAGACACTGCAGGATTAGCAGCAAATAGAGGAAGCCATGTTTAAACAGTGGCTAATCCGTTAATTGAATGCAGATTTATTCAAGCCCCGCGCTTGGACTGGATTTAACGTCCTCTGCTGGGAACGGGGAGGGATGTTGCCTGACAGTGTGGGTCAGACTCGACTGCTGCAGATTGAAAATTGATTCTCCTCCATTGTTTTTTAAGAGAAGCTACTGTCATTTATGTGCCGTGTTAATTCCTACCCCCCTGTGCTGCGATGCTGGGGTTTAACCTCTCCTGGCTCCGATCTCAGCGCGTTAACACACCTACCCGACTGAACTGTTAACATGACCTTCTGTATCGCTTTGGTTGTGCAAATGAATGCCATATTCGGGCAATCAAATAGTCCGTCGGTCGATTACACGAGGTTTTCGTCAGTGTTTCAGTCCGAGATCCCGCCAGTCATTCCCTGCAGCCGGAGGCAGAGTGAGGTACAGGCAGTACTCTGTCACACTGTGAAGCGCAGTTATTGCTCTGCTGCAACTCACGTTTATTTATGATGATGGCTGACACGCCAGAGGGAACGCCAGCACTGTGCTGCGTGTTTTATGTGTAACGACGGCAAAAAGGAGAATCATACGCCGGGTGAATAAGGTGGGAAGCCCTCGATTTATGTGTGTAGGTACTGGTGGTATGCAGATGGCACGACGAGGAAGGTTTGATTACGATCATCTATTTAGAATCTGACCGATGAGGCAGAGATACTCGAAACGAGCTACCTTTCAATTAACCGTCGAAATAAATGAGAATCATTTTTAAAAACCGCAGCAATTTCGAATAAAGTCAAGTTTTTCGAGAAAACGTTTTCCCGCTTGGATGTATGGCGTATCGACATTGGCGCATTTTGCAAAACTGCGAAGGAAGCAAATTTTTTTATTTTCTTTGCACATCCCACGAGTCATGTGATCAACAGCCGGATGTCACTTACTGGTGAAAACCACGGAGAAGACTGAAACTGATGGTGCAAGAATATCCCATGTAAACACACAGCATATAGAGAATAGAAGAACAGAACAGATTGCCATGTAACATCATAGAGCGTCGTATTAAAACAGCTGTAAAAACTGCATCCATTTTTTTTTTTATGACTACCAAGAGCACGGCAGTGTCATGATTGCCTATAGCCCGAAAGGAGGCTTTCCAAAATAAATAAATACAATAAAAATCCCATGATTCAGCAACATTTAGAAAGCAATTGAGGTCCCGGAGTCCAGAGTCTGGTTATAAACCAACTTAGAATCCAAGTGAGGTGGGAGAATTATTGTTTTTATTCATGTGGGATGCAAAAAGACTGCTAAGCTTGCAAGAGGATTTCCCACTCTCAGTACACAGGAAGACATAAAACCCTGTCTGACGGAGCTGTTCACTGCCAACCCCACTGGTTCTGCCCCAGTGTCCCCTTCTGGCAGTCTGACTCCCAGCTGATGGTTGGGCCAAAAACTCCCAGGTTTTCACCGGGACAGGAAGGCTCCTTCTCCTACCGGACAGTACCACTGATCTGATTACCGGCTGCTGCTTTCCGATTGTACACGCAGAACCGACCTGACCCGCCGCCGACATAATGTCTCTCTTTGAAATAAACGCATCAAGCAAATTTGATGATTCTGCAGTTTGTACGAAGCTCTGAGTCCTGCAGACAGTGGGACTATTATACTAGTATATCAACAGCTGTAAAATCGATCCACTCTGTCTCTGCTGGAAGATATTGAATTTACAAGCCTCACTTACAAAATAACCGCTGTGAGAAAGACACAGAGTAAAACCAGAGAGAGAGAAAAAAATCATCAATCTACTGTCTTTAGAAGACAGAAACGATGAGAATCACACAAAATCTGCGTATCAGCATGTGTTAACTTATTTCACTGCGCAGACTGAATAATTTTCCCATCTAAATATGTCAGAAGTCCATTAGGACATTCCCAGCTCCTCTGAAGTGTCAGTATATTAATCAAGTATTTTAATTTGCCCGTGTCCCCATGTTGCTCTTTCCCTGCTTACGAGGCCCATTAACCTTTTGTTTGTGTACAGTTTGCAACCCGCTGAATTAATATGCTGCGCAGATCGCGGGCCGAGCCCACAACACGGCGCGATGATTAAAACCGACCCTGCCATTCCTGGAATGCACGTGGGAATGCCAAAGTCATTAAAAGCGCTAATATTCTATCATTTCCTCCAGATAATCAAACTGAATAATGGAGTGGTGGTAAACGCCTCGGGCTGCACTCTTTATTAATCAGCTTCTGAGGGGCAAGGCCGTGTTTGCTTGGACGCGTGCGGCTCTGCTCAGACGCCGTGAAAACTATTGCCGCTCAGGACGAGTTTATCTTAGCGAGTAGTTCGACGGCGTTACGCCGTCTGCTTTCAGCTGCTTTAATGTCACCGAGATGTGTCGGAGGAAATGTATGCCGCTTTGAGTGAGACTGGGATGAACTTTTGCCTCAGCATGGTTTTTTTTTTCTCCATTTACATTTTAGTGAGTTGTTTCCTGTTTCACCCCCCCCTGCTAAGAAGTGCAGTGTTTTGTTTATTCCTACCGGTTTTGCTTTCCATCATTTATTCATCCATCCGCTACATTCATACAAGAATTACTCTAAATTGCAGCTTTGAGGCCTGTTGTTTTCCTCTCTCCGCGCTAATAGATGAATAAAATGTGTTACCACAGGTCTGAAGTCTTGATGATTAGCAGTTAAAATAGTCTTGATGTTTGCTTCTCACCATCTAAAAGTCTTATTTAGTAATGAGTGAAGTGGGCAACAGCTGCCCGACTGCTTTGCTTCCCTTATTATTTTATTTTTTTTTACACATTTCACACAGCAGCTTGCTGAAAGAGAACAATTCCTTAGCAGATTAATTGTGGTTCACATTAGCAAGTTGTCAAATTTTCAAGTTAACACAATAACGTCGACGCCGAATGTTGAACATTATTGCTTGCTTTTTACGTGACCGACAGACCCGATGCTTGTTGACTGTTAGCGGCAGAAAGTGAGTTTTAGAGTCTTTTTTTGTCACACATAAACATGGTTCATTCTCAACATCATTTGCTCTACAACAAATGTGCTTTCGCCCTGGAACAATTTTATTTTATCAAACTACCAGAGTCAGGAAGAAAGACAAAAAGGTTAAGATGATTTACTGGGGGGCTGTATAAGTAGAGATGTAATTTGACATGTACACATATAATGTAAATAAAACTGACATTTTTTTTTTATCTATTTCTGCTATAGAAATAGATAATAGCTCTTGAAGCTCCTGAAGGTTTTCCTTCTTCCTTCATCTCTACCTCCATCTATGGGGAGCCGTTAGCAAAGTTACACAGTCAAGGAGCAGCAATAATCTGGATAATTTAGCCTGTCATAAAAGAACAAAGTCATACTTTCATCATGTAATTAGCAAACCAAATATTAAGTTCACAAACTGAAAAGCTCCAGACAAAATATTTAGTCAGAGGCTGAATATTTAGCTAGCAACCAAGCTAATCATGTAGCTTACAAACTTTGTAGCTCCACACTGAATATTTAGTTAGCAAGCTAATTTTTTAGATTGAGTCTAAATATTTAGTTCACAAAATATGTTTTTGTGTCCAGATAGAGGTTCAAAAAACTCACTTCTTATTTTTATTGTCTACTTTTGTCAAATGATTTTTTATCCTGGCTAAGTAGTTATCTTCCAGCTAAATATTTAGATTAGAGCTACATTTGTGTGAAGCTAAATGTTTAGCTTCACACAAAGTATTTACTTTGTCATTTAAATATTTAGCTTGGAGCTAAATATTAGTTTGAAACTGTGACATTTATAAACGGACAAATAACCTGGTGAAAATGACTGAAAAATGAAATCCCATTATTTTTCTCTTATGACAGGCTAAATAACCCAATTAATTGCTACTGTTCTGCTCAGTCATCTTTACTGAGCAGAACAGTCAGTAAAGATGACTGTTCTGCTCAGTCATCTTCAAGCCGTCGAATTCAAGAATTCGACGGCTTGAATTCTGTTTCAAAACCAGCATTCGTATTAATCCTTGCTGTTGTAAACCAACACAATGATGTGACCGTGTCTGAGATGTTTTGTGGCTTTCTAATAGGAGCAAACCCTCCTTTGTATGTCAACCAGTTCCTCTCATACAGGATGTTCAAAAAGCAGAGTCCTACTCGAATACAGTAGAGTGGGTTTTGAAGAATTAATCTTTGATCTGAAAGAATAAGATCTCTTACATTCACATTTTCAGCGTCTCCCTTTGGTTCTTTCTTTGTACGACTTTGTCTCTTTTCAGCCCTGTTCTTTGCCAGCTCAGGGAGAATTTAGCGGTGATGTGTAAGAGAATGAGAAACACGACAACAGACAGCATCAGGACTTTTAAGATCCAAGAACCTGTCGAATCCTCTTGAGGTGGAGGAGCTGTCAAAGTGAAATCTCAGCCTCATTTTATGAAGCTGGAGTGAACTGCTTTTTATGATATTGTATCTTCTTCTTGTTTTTTTTTTTTTAGTAGGACACAACACCCACTAAAGCAACTCAAGACTTTTAGGGGCAACAGAAGGTGAAAGCAAAGTAACAGATTCAACCTAACCTTTGCGTTTGCCAAATGGTCAGCGATGCCTTGAGGAAATTCATAAAATAAACTTTGTTAAAGCCCTCTGTCTGGTGTGATTTACCGCATTAGAGCCTCATATCACGCAGAAGGTGGAACTTAGTGGGACCTGCACTTAATCTGATAAAAAGGTAATCCATTTCTACTAATATCAAAGCTCTGGATGCTGCGGTCTGCGGAGGGAAAACAGAAGTGCGGATAAAAGCCTTTTCGAATATCCACTCCCACTTTCTGTATCCTTTTAGTTTACACGCGTTGTAAAAAGGATGTGCTTTGTGTGTCTGGGATGTCTTGTCAATGCATAAGTGGAGAATTATGTCTCATAAGTCATGGTGCTGCAGGATTTTTTCTGGGCTCTTTATCTGTGCCAATAGCCTCAGAAGAAGCGGGAACGGGCCTAAGGGAGAAACTGCCTCAACATGACAACTTTCAGCTCAGACATAAGCGAGAAACACTCACACGCCGCATGAGTGTGGCAAAATAAAGAGTTAAAAGATAAATGACAGAAAAGAATGGATGATAAACTGCTCTGCCAACATGTAGTGTAATGCACACGCACCTTTTTTTTTTTTTGTTAGATGAAATCAATTTGACCGGGAAATTAGATTTCTCTGTCATATCACTGATGTGATAATAGTATGCTGTAACCTTTCGGGGCCCCTGACAAGACTCATATCTCCCTTAGATACGAAGACAAATCCTTATGATAGCAAATCTGCTGTCTGAGGCAGAGGAGAAAAATGTGACAAGCTGATTTTACTTTATATGTGTCACGCGTCGTAGGCGATACTGTTCTCCTCTGCACATATCGGTCTCAGATAAGGTGATGTTTGACAACAGAGCAGCGGGCAGATGGGGGGCAGATAGAGCAATCAGGCAACGACAGCAGAACGAAGACGTTAAGGATGTGTCCGTACTGTTTTGATTTTTGAATGGCTTTTTAACTAAATAACCCTTCATCTTAGAAGGAAATGAGAATTTTTATTACTGCACGTTGACACAAATTGGACACTGACGCTCATTAGTCTCCATTATTACATTACTACTTACACAGAGGTTTATCCTTGTGGTCTAAGGTGCAAAGTCAATAGAGGTCAAATGTCTGAAGAGTCACTATCTTCACAAAGCTGCTACCTTGACAACGTAGAAGGAACAGAAATTTTGCACCAAAGATAAGAACTTGTGCACACCAAACGTGTTTTGAGCATCAGGCGCATGTGGAGGCACATCGAGGGGCCACTATTAGCACGGCAAGATTTGAACGATTTAGAGCGTTTTGAGCATCCAACGCTCCACATAGACCTCGAATGTAAACCAAAAGTGCCTGACGCTCAAAATGCGTTTGGTGCGAACGCACCAAAATGCGCACGCGTCAAACCTGAAGCGTCAGATGCGGTTTTGATGCGCGTAATGCGTTCGGTGTGAATGCACCACAACTCTGAAGTTTACTTGCGTTGAATAATTAAATGCACATTTTCAAAGTAGACGTATCCATTTTTTCCCCCTCAAGCTTGATCAGTGATCGGCTGGTTGGAAAACAAAATATTCCAACATGCTTCCCTGTCACTGTTTGTGTTTCCATCCGGCTGTTTGTTTTGGAGCAGGAGAAGAAAAAAAAAAAGAAGAAGAGTAGAGAATATTTCTCAGTCAGTTTATTCATGCAGACCCGAGGTCGGCAGTTAGAAAACCATGTAAACAGCTTAACCTGGTGCGCATAACCTTAGCAGGAGTCAGGCCAGCAGCGGTTTGTACTTGGAAATGTAACCACTGGGCCATGGTGAAGCAAACATAAGTCGGTCTCAGGTGTCAAGTGTAGATGCATGCAGCGCACATGACTAAACGCACGATAGAGCACAGAAGTGCGTCTCCAGCCAAAGTAACCCGGTGTTGTTGTTGCGTCCGTGGCCAGGCCGGCCTCACAGCTGACTGGTCTGCTCACGCTCCCAGCAGAGCACCATGTGTTTGTCTGAAAGCTGCTGGAGGATGAATAAGCCCAGTGCTCCCCGCATGCTGTTCCCTATTAAATGGTAAGTGCTGCTGCTCGGCCCGCTGGGCTCGGAATATAGGTATTACCCCATTGCGCTTTTGTGATACCTAGAATTCGGTGCACTGTCACCTCCCTTTAAGCGCATCCCGAGTCGACAATCAGCAGGTTTGTGCCCAGCTGGCTCGAGGCGACGGCGGTGAGATTGGAGAGCAGCTCGCTGCCGAGCACCAGGTGCGGGAAGCAGGGAGCACTTCAGTCTGTTTGCTTCCATGCAAGTGAAAAAAGGAAACCTGCTGATGATAAAAGCTGTAGTTTATACACTTCACATGCAGTTCAAACCAAATGTTTATATAAACTATTTGAAAAGACATCCATTTTTACTCACTGTGTGACAATAATTCAAAATAAGGTTTCCCTATTTTAAGTCAGTTAGCATTAATCAATTATTTCTTTTTGATGTGTTTGTTACATTCTTCAAAGTCAGAAGTTTACATACACTAAGCTTCTGACATGGAGGACATAAGACCACTTTGCCTTTAAAAAGAATGTGAAAAAGCCCAGACGATGTCATGACTTTGTATGCTTTTTTTTTTAAAGGCACACTTTCTGCAATCACGCATGTCACACTCTGTGTGCGGACCGAAGTCTAGCGAGACAGAAGCCGCTAATCTCTTGAATCACTCAGGTCCCAAAATATACTTCTCTCCCCTAAACTGTCCAATATTCTAATCCAGGCAGGATAGAAAAGCAAGGGATAATCGCATTAGTGTAATCACGCTGACCACATGAGGTTTAGCTGCTTAGCTTTGAGTGGATTTTAGATGCAGGTGCTCGGCAGGGAGGCATTACAGCCCATAATGCATGTTAGCTTAAACCCTGGTGAGTATCTGTTTTTGGTACACAGTACTCTCAACCTGAAGGCCCTTTTGAATCTAAACAGGTCCAGCACCTGACAGGGAGCAAAGGGTGAAAATATTCTCATCATGCACTCACCCGTCCAAGTTATGGAATTCAGGTGATCCAGTCAATGCACATATTTACATGTTTAAAAATTCAGAACCGAGGCATGCAGACCGCTCCTGCAGACATTTGTCGATCTCAGGAGCTCACCGAATTCCCGCGTGATGCCATGCTGACTTTGCAAAAAGTCCCATTTGGAAATTTTCTTGCTATTAAATACTCCACTTTTGGCTGTTAGTGGTCTTATAACAAAGTGGAAATGATTAGACTGAAAGCAATTCGGCCAGAAAATGCTAGGCCATGCAAAATCACACAGCAGAGTCAGCAGACGCCGATGTGTATAGCGGACAGTGGTGTGCGGCCAGTAGCGTGAGCAGAGAGACAGACGGCCTCATGGATTGGTTTTCAGTGACCAAGAAGCTGCACCCAAGTCATACGTCAGTAAAGGCAAAGCAAAGTGTCGGATACAGCACACCACTGTTGGACCTGAGTCTGGATTCATTCCTTTCAGTCAATCCGGTCAGTGCTCAGGTCTGGGTTGGCAGCTGCCAGAAGAAAAATCAATTGACTTTCTACCTCATGTCAAGTGGGAAGTTTGGTGCAGAGGGGTTGTGACCTTAGCTCCAACTTCAACAAACCGAGAGCTTCTGGATAATTCCATGCTTCCAACTTTGTGGAAACAGGCACACTGGTGTCTGGGAACTCATTTTGGGCGTTTGTATCCATGCGCACTCCCAACAGACTCTAAAATAAATGTAAAGGATCCTTTTTTTTTTTTCTTCCTAATTCGAGGTATAAATACCATCGTACACAAACTGTGACGTCTCAGATTTTCACAGGGTATTTCCAAAGATCGCTGATGGATGTCACACAACAAACATGAGATGCAGGCTACACTCCAACCACTGTGATGCCATGAAAAGCCTATTCTGTCCAACTATCACAAACATAAACATGTCAGATTTGCTAAACTCTACTGTGACTTTCATTACATGGAACCAAGACTGAGAGTTTCAGCGGAAAACACTCCCGGTGGGTTGCCTTGATACAAAGAGACCAAATGATCATTGTCAAGCATGAAGAAAGACCTTTAGTGCCGCAAGAATGCTTCTCTTTGAATAAGCCAAAGAGTCTTTTTGGAGTTTGTAGCCTTGTGGTCTCTGACATAGCAGGACATTTAAAATAAAAGCCTCTGGGATTCTTCAAGTTTCTCTGCAGGATAATGATCCAAAAATATGGTCAAATCAGCAGAGGAATGTTTGGACCAGACAGAAAAACACAATTCTTCGATGACCATCTCAGCTCCCAGACATACATCCTCCAGAAAACCTTTAGGCTGAGCTGCAAAGGAGACTGCAGCAAAATCAGGACTCCAGAGCACCAGTCCAGTCCTCGAGTTGCTGTTACCGTCCTGCAACTTTTAGAAGCATCCTTACTCCAACAGACCGGGATCAGCTCTGAACAGGCCCGCTAACCTGCCATTAATTTGGTTCAGGTGTGTTGGAGCAGGGAAGCATCTGAAAGTTGCAGGATGGTAGCTCTCAAGGACTGGACTTGAGGACTAGAGAGACTGTAATCACTGAATTCCTCGGTCTTTATACTCTGACCCTGACGACTAAATGTTGTCCTATTGGGAGAATGGGATGGCAGCAAGTGAACCTTTTGATTAACTCACTGAATGATTGCACTCAGATTAAGAGTTTGACCTTATAGATAATACCACGGCGATAAAAGATTAATTTGTTTAATGGAATTTTGCAAAAATGACCGTGGCTCTCCCATAACTACAACAGGTAGCTACTGTACCTATCCAGGTCGGCTTTCGCATGCAAAACCTCCCGCTGCACACGAACAAAACGAGAGAGATGATTTCTCTTCGTAAAGAAGAATCCCTGCGGCTGACTGTTCAATTACAATGATCACCGCACTGTTTCAGCAAGCCACGGAGAGCGATGGTAATAGGAACAGAAACGGTTGCATAAGCTGAATACTGTAGTATCTGTTAAATCACGTCTTTCTCAACAGCTTTTAAAATCTGAAGTGGTTATGAATGTGTCAGCACGGAGAACACTTTATATTCACGCTTTCCTTCTGCTCGAGGTGACAGACTGAGGCCGGCGGCTGTAAAATTGAGTTATGCCACACGTCATTGTGTTTAAAATCTCTGTGTAAGCAACCGGCTGAATTACACAGTAAATTTGTGAATAGCGGGCCGACTGACAGACGGCATGAGCCCCTCTGGCAGGGTGAGAGAGGCAGGGAGGGAAATGGGGAAAACAGCCCTGTCTGACAAAAGCAAGACTGATGACAGTAATAACACAACGTCCGTGTAACTCTTGTCAAATGCAGTGCCTCACAAAAATATTCACACCTCACAAACTTGATCACATTTTGTCACGTTATCATTACTAAGTTCAATGTATTTAATGTACAGAAAGAAGGGCAAAGCTAGAATATAAAACATTCCTGTGAATCGGTGTTCAAAGTTTCCAGAGTTCTTCTGTTTTTGCCATTTTGTCCCAATTAGGACCTTAAACATAATAACCGTCTTATTATTGAGTATGGATAACACGCTTAAAGGCAAATCCCTGCATCTTAGTTTTATTTTGACCGATTTTGGATCATTGTCCTGCCCGAGAACCCAAGTGTGGTTGAAGTTTGGGTTACATGATGATGAGCAGAATGTTTTTGGAGTAGAGAGATGAATTCCTGGTTCTATCATTTCAGACAAGAAGTCTCAAAAGCAACAAAGCAATCCCTGAACATCGGTCAGCCACCACCGGGTTTATTCTTCTTTTCAACGCTGTAATTCTACTTATTTGTTTTTTATGTGCTTCGTTTTTCTTTTTCTTTTTTGTTTTGTTTTTTTGTTTTACCATTTATGGATTCCCATAGGTTTTATTTTTCGGGGTTTAGTAGCCTACTTCAGATTTCCTGACATTTCTTAGCTCTTAATGTCGGGTAGTAATCGGGTCTGGGAGTGACTAGTGAAACTAAATTCAACATTTGAAAAAAAAAAAAAAATGTAACTGATCACAGTTATTTGATCACTAGTCCTGTTTGGACAGCATTATTTCCCCCCCGTGATAAAATCCAAATTTTTGGCTTACTCTGGTTATTTTTGGCTGATATTAACATTTGTTTGATGATCTAAAACACTGAAAATTTGATTTAAAAAAACAAAAGAAGAATCTCTAAGGGAGCAAATTAGTTTTCCCCCAGTACACATGGGGAAAAACTAGCGTTTTTATGAAATCTGAAAAGTGTGAGGTGTATCCGGTAGGATGTATGTATTCATGAAAGTCCAGGTAAAACACTCTACCTGTGATAATCTTTTATTCTCAGCGTTGCTCTTGTTCACATGTTCTCGACATCAGAGATGTTCATTTGCATACTGTGCGCCTCCATTATTCTATTATCATCTTAACCCTCCAAGAACAAGGAAACAATAATAAATGGTTGGGTTTTTTTTTCTTCTTTCCTTCTCCTTCACGTCTCATTTCCGCAGGAATTCATTAATCTATTCATAGTAGAGAGGCTGTTTTATTTTCCTCTCACTTGTTTTAATTAATGTCAACCTCAAGGTTGTTGTATCTTTAGAAACAACATTAGCATAGGTATGCAAATAGAGAGACTTCAGCCGAGTCCGTTCAAAGCCGAGGTGACTTAAAGCGAGCTCAGACAGAAAGCGGGATGAGAGAATACGTCTGATTTTGAATGACGTCCCAGAAGCCGTCGCGACGGAGAATTTGCCGAGGCACTCGTCAGCCACTCCGCTTTCCACGCCGCCTATGACTTCACTAATTGAAACTTTCCCTTCCTCCCCTATTCATCTCGCACGACAAAAAAAAAAATCCCTGGCACTTCCAAACTAATTACCACGCTGACTGTGGCTAATTAATTTCGAAGTGGTTTACTTTTTTTTTTTTTTATGCCGTGCAGCCCCTGTAACACGTCGTGAACAAAAGTGTCGCCGCATGTCTCGCACCAGCTGCGCCTGTTTTCTCCACTCTGCTGGCTCACCAGCCTGCGTACACGAGGGGAGGCCATCGAGGGCAGAGCCCAGCACTCCATCACCGCGAGGAGGGGGAAGCTGTTTCGAGATGACAGCGATGGGGGGGGGGCGTCTTGGCATGGTTGTTTCATGAAGCCCCACTGCAGAGACCGCAGTGTTTCCGGAGCAGAGCTGCTTGGGTAACCGGAACTTTCCGGAAGCACCAGTTGAACTCGTTCATCGCTCCCGTCTAATTATGCAAAAACGCTGATCCAAATAGACGGTAGACGTTCACAGACAAACGCAGCGGCTGCCGGGGAGCACAAGCGGGTCGAGGCCTCTGCAGAGCTGCAGCGTCAGCTCGTGGCTTCTCCAAGGAGCTTTTTGTTTTTTTCGACCTTTCGCTTGAGGTTTTCGTCAAGCCGTCGGCTCTCACAACAAATGCGTCGGGGAAGACTGATTTTATCTTATTTTAATTTTTTAAAGATTTGTTTTTAACACAATTATAAGTCTTTTCTTTAAATCTTAAATGGGCTTTCCTATTGTTCGGAGTGTTTGATAATCCCTCTTTTTGTAAAGAGAAACTACCAGCTGCAGCCAGTCATGATCAGGGACAAGAAGTCAGTGGGATTCGGTCTTGTCAAGTACAAAAAAAAAAAAAAAAAAAAATCATTTTGAAAGATTCTGCTAGGGTTGTGTGGCACTGGGAATTGTGGTATTGCTCAGATACAAAGTAACCCAGGGCTTTTATCACCAATACCAAAACCGGTACAAATACTTGAACTACTTGGTAATTTGAGTATCGGTATTGCCAATACCAATATCAATATTTTAAAAAGTGTATATTTGGTAATTTGGGTTCAGTTAGTTGGTTATAATTATAAACATCTTATAACAAGTGTTTTTTTTTTTTTTTTTTAATGAACTTACTACAATAGAACAACATAATTCCCTTATTACCTACAACTACAGCCAATTGTTTATCAGGCTAACTGAATTTGTGACTGTAATCTGCTTATAACCTAAACAGGATTGCTATTTTTTTACTTAAATAGTTGATTTTCGGCCATGTTCAATTTTCAGGTTTGAGGAATATTTCTTTACATAAGTGTATATTTCTGACTTCTGGTAAGACTCTTTTTCAGCTGTCTGAACAGATAATAATTTGGGGGGAATTAAACAGACTGTATTTGAAAGAAAGCAGACGTTTTCATTGCAAACATTACAAAAGCGTGAAATCCTGCTCTCAAAATGAAAATGCAATTGATATTATCAATATTTAGATCAATGCGCCCACCCCTAGATTCTGCACCGCTCATTAAAGAAGTTAGCTAAATGTATATAATGTATGCAATCAGTTAATCTGTTGTCTACACCTGCTTATACATGCGGTGGTGGGCTGATGCTCATCTCCAGCCATCATTAGCCAAGGGGAACCTCGGACAAGTCGCCAGTCAATCACAGGACAAACATGGATGCACACACACACACACACACACCCCCACACACACACGCACACACGCCCACACACACACACACACACACAACACGCATTATAAGAACAATTAAATGGACCCTATTAAGTTAACATGCACATTTTTGGTTTCAGGACCTTCTTGCTGCGGCAAAACAATCGATTCAATTCTTGCTCTTAAAGTGCAAAATTCCGAACAAATTTCTTACAATGACTTTATGTGAACTTCCGATCGTAACTTCCGATCTACAGTTACGATTATTAGGGAAATGCGTGTCAATTTGCTTTAAAGAGAGAATCTTGTACACAGTGCCGCGCCTTTAATCACTACGTCAAAGATGGTTGGCAGCTAAGCCTAGCGTTAGCCTGATGAGAACGCTTGATATTGCAATGCTGCATGACGAGCAGGGCTACCATGACAACCAACAATTTGAAGATGCTTGAAAAAAATTATATAGGTCCCAATAAAAACAAAATGGAGTTGCAGCTTAGATAAAAAAAAAATCCTGCCATACGGCACTCTGCTGACACCCCGTCTTGTGTGAAAAATGTAATTTGTACAGAGTGATAGACAAGGACAGAGAGAGAGAGATGTATATATTTGCATATATTTGAATCACCTTTTATTAGACGGCCGTTCTGCGGGGCCTTTCTGCAGGGTGAAACTCCTTTTCTTGCAGATAAACACCGCAGGGCCGCAATAACACAGTTTATATTCATCCGCTGTGGCAGGAGCTGAAAAACTCCCTGCTGGCCAAAATGAAGTTTCAGCGTTCAAAGACAGAAGCA
Source organism: Poeciliopsis paucimaculata (assembly GCA_903067055.1). Lineage (NCBI taxonomy): Eukaryota > Metazoa > Chordata > Actinopteri > Cyprinodontiformes > Poeciliidae > Poeciliopsis > Poeciliopsis paucimaculata. Next base: position 220,507 of record CAEGAD010103274.1, on the reverse strand, counting down.
TCCGCAGATAAATGTAATTGCAAAAAATCCCCACTGAATGTTCAAAACCCTCTGCCTCCGACTGAAAAAAAAAAACAACAAAAAAACGAATCCAATCGTCACTTAACCAACAGAGCTATCTGTTGCAATTAACGCGCAAGTAAACTTTTCTCAGCGGAAAGCGAGGAAGGTTTGAACGATAATATCGCTTTATGATTTAACCGGCGAGACGAAAGAGACAGATATTTCTCACCCTGACGCCGCATTAAAACAGAGCCCCGGGTCTATGATCTAATCGGAGAAAACCGGCAGCAGCAATAACAGGAAAAATGACACAATGAAAAGAGATAACCTCGCGGGAGCGTCAGTCGAAACATTAATCAGAGGAGAACGAGATCAGGCTTCCTGTAAGGCCTCTGCAGGAGCAGCGCGTCTCTGTGACGGATCGCAAGCTCACAGCGCCGAAGATTCATCACTTCTTTCTCTTGTCAAGTCGCGGTGTTGATAAGTAAGTTGTCGTAAGTTATGCCCACCTGATGGAAACCGGATGGACGGGGGACCTGGCCCCCTCCGAGTGGGAGAATAGCCACTGAGGAGGTGCTTCTATTTCAATGAGTTCAGAAATCAGTCTGTGGGGTTTCAGCTAATCATGCGAGGGATGAACTACAAAGACCGAAGGGCAGAGAGTTGATAGCCAGGAAGGAAATTTGAACCCTACTGGCGGCTCAAACACGGGAGAGCGCAGAGTTTAACAGGCAGCTAGAAAAAGAGCCTTTCATTGCATGGGAGCAGGTGCGGCTCTTAAACGGTGTCAAATATCACCATGTCAGATTCAAACACCACTCAGGCTCCTGAAAGCTAAAGGATTCAAAACTGAACCGAGATATTATAAGAGGAATGATGTGAGCTCCAGTGTTTCAGTTGTTGCTGATGTGAGAAGTTTATCACAGTGGAAGAGTAGGAACAAGGGCACGAATTGTGATGTAACCAGCCTTGTTAGTTTGAAAATATGTTTAGTTTTCAGTGTCTGGCTCGTGTAGGGAAAAAATGCTTGTCTTCTCTTAGATCAGTTGAAGGGATTTATATGTTAACAGAGCAATGCAAGCGAGATGTTATTTGCATAACATGTATTAATTTATCGTTTACCAGTTCAAGTGGGTCAAAATACGGCATAAAAAAACCAAACAGGGTCTTGTGGTACCCCATATTAGATTGATGCAGTCTGATAGGCATTTCTATAAGGAATATTTTCTAAGGTTTTTGAAATAAAATGTGTTTTAGAAACAGGAGTATAATTGTTTGCTTTGGAGGTGTTCAAGCTCTGTTTTTTTTATTTTTCATTTAAATATGTATCCATTATGCAGGGATCAATTAGAGCAAAAACATTCAGATAAAACAGAGGTTGGGAAGCTGCTGACTTGGACTTGAGGAAATTTAAAGAATGATGTTGATATCATGATCCACATCATCTGGAGGAATAAAAAAGTGTAAATAGAGAAGTGTGATGTGTAGAGATAAAAAACAATAATACCCACAATATCCTTAATTTTTGAGTTACATTTGTCCATTTATGTTTTTTTGTTTTTTTTACAGTTTAGGATTAAGAAAAGTTTAGTCATTCAGGAAGTCAGTGATTCTTTCTTAAGCAAATTGGTTTTTACACATGTATTTTCTGATATTTGATAAAGCTCTATATTCATGTTATTTAAAAGTTGTCAAACTCACCGTCCTATATTGATCTAACATTGGCTGATGTCAGCATCTTCTTCTTGCGTAAGCAAAAATTATTATCATATTTCGCCACGGCTGTTTCAAAACCCCGACAAACACATTTCCGCAAAAACTGAAACGTTTCTCATCTAAAAATACCGTCGAGTCTGATTCTTGTCATAATTATCTTTCCATCTAAAAACCACACAGCACAACTCCACTTGGACTCTAAATACTTCATACTTGCTCGATGGGAATAACCTGACAGCAGGAATCGTCACGTAATCTAAAGGAAACAAATAAAATAAAATGAATGCATCTCTAGTAATCACTGACGCCTTATGAGCAATGCAAGAACGAAGACATAGAAGAAAAGTTGATGGAAATAAATGGTATGTTATCATCCAGAAGAGCAGGATCAATATGTAATGATGTTTAATGGGCCAGAAAAGTGTCTAATAGAAATGATGGCAGCGGCGGGCGGCAGCCTCACAATGCATACACAATGAAGCCAAATAAATTCCCTTCCTTGAGAGCACTTTGCTGTGAGTATAAATGGCACAGGGGGATTGGTTTTTATGACCCCTGTTTATGTAAATATGTAGCCTGCAGTCTGGCTTATTATGCAACTGAGGCTCTGAATAAGAAATGTCTTTGTGAGAAAAATAGCCGGGTTTATAATGTAATCCTTAACACAAAAGCTTCGCTGTCATGGATTTTAGTCCTCGTCTTATTTTTTCTGGCAGCTTCATCTCACTCCCAGCTAGTTGTTTTTTCCTTTTTCTTTTTTTTCCCAACAGTTTGAGATGATTGACATCCTCCTGTGTAAGCATGAAAGTTCAGACACAGGACAAGCCTTGTTTGCATCAATCAGTACATCACCGCAGGGAGCCGGCGGTGGTGTGGAGTATGTTGCTGTAATGACATGTTCTCACACAAATCAAATTGTGTCCCCCCCCCCCCCCCCATCTCCTCACAGACAAAGAAGCAGAACGCGTGTGCGTGCGAGTGTGTGTGTGTGTGTTTTTTTTTTTTTCTGTTCATACATTAGCGCAACAGAAACTGCACAAATGACCCAATTAATTCAATTAAACACGAATTATTTGAACAGGGCTTTGTTCTGCTTGTTAGCTTGTTTAACCGAGTACCGAGGGCTGCAGATGAAGCTGTAATCCTCTGGCTCGAATGTGGATTTTTATTTATTTTATATATATATATATATATATATTTATTTATTCATCAGCACATATTGACATCTGCAAAAACCATTCGCGAAAAAAACAGTCGGAACGGTTCGGTGGGAACCAGAGCAGACAGACGGCGCTTGTGTGTCGTCGCCTTGACTAAGCCTGTTGAGCCTGGAGTGGGCTGAAGGCGAACAAAGGAGAGGAATGCGGAGGGATCAAGACTCGCCAAACGCACCCCGCCCCCCAACATCACGCTCCTCACCCAGACTGAGTGCAGAGCCTGCACCAGCATCATTTAGCAATGCTGGAGCTAAATGATGCCCACCTTCGTCCTTCTGTCGGTGGGCTGTGTTTGTTTTGCATCTTTACAATAGTTGCTGTAGAGCTGCCAGAGAGTTGCCTTTGATTAGCTGTGACATAGTTGATGTGAATGTTGCTTGATGATTTGACAAGGTGTAATATCTATTTTTTGTTTCACAATTGATGACTGTGTGATGTTTTTATGATGTAAAGCATTTTTGAACTGCATTGTGATTGACGTGTGCTATACAGATAAACTTATGTTATAATCTGAATCAATGTGAACAGCATTATCAGTGGTGGCAATGGCAACCATGGTTGTTATTGTTATTGTTTCAGCTTTAAAATCATCCGCAAATTAGGTTTGTCTGCAAGCGAGCATCAGTTTATACATCGTCTATACCCTCTTGTCCTTGCAGGATTATGAGGGGGACTAGTGACTATCTTCGGCAATCAACGAGCAAGAGGCCCGGCGCACCCTGGACAGGCAGGGCGCCAGTCCATCCCATGGCAACAGAGACAAACAACCACACTCCTGGCAAAGGACGAGCTTCAGAGACCAATTATCCTTCAATTAACAGTCATGTTCCCCGACTGTGGGACAAAGCTTTTTCAGTCACATATATAAAAAGCAAAACGCACGCTCCATTGTTTGCTTCACTCGGTGTCATCCATAAAGTGTAAAATGTGTTTTTTTTTTTACATATTTGTTCAAACTGTCACCGTGTCGTTACACTAGGTTACGAGTCAGACACTCTGTGAAAAGATCGATCTCTTCCACCTTCTCCCTGAGTTACTGTCTGAAGAAACTCTCCTCTTCCAAGGTGTCCTCAACCAAAAACAAACCAGCCAGAGTCCGGTTGGTTTGTTTAGAGCTGTCAATCATTGTTATGTACTCGCTGCTAAATGTGCTACTGATGGAGAAATAACTTACTGTTTATCCACCATCATCAGCGGCCGTCCTAACTAAGGGCATTCGTGACAAGCTGTGATAGCTACAATGTAACGGAGAGAAGGGGCGGGAGGTTGAGCAGCGTCACACGGAGTGGTGATTAACAGCTCTAAAACCCACCTACTGGCTCTGATTGGTTGTTTCTAGATAGCACTGGAAGAAGGTTGATTTTTTTAAATTTTTTTTTAGAGATTATCTGTCTCATGCCATACTGTCACAACATATTGACAGTTTCAACAAATACGTATAAAAAATAAAAAATAAAAATGTTTAAATAAAAGTTACACAATGCAGATTTGTGCTGAGTGAAGCCCAGCACCGCACAGTGACTGACCCTATGTATTAACTGTATCTCTGTTGCAACAGGAGTTTATATTTTACATTATATATTTTTATACACAAATAATAATCTCCTCATTCCTTAAGAGTGAATGAATTACTAGAAATCAAATCTGGGGAACTAGAGGTGTCAGGCTAGTGCTGACAAAAACACAACTATGTTGTTCTTTCCATATGTCCAAAGCCACTGCATGAGAAATTACTCTCTGTGGACGCTTTCATTCAGAGTATATAAGTGCTCTTTTATGGTATATTACGTTTTTAGGCCGATGTAACGGGTATCAATAACGTGCCTAAGATCTTTGAAGGATCAAATGCTTGAGGTTTGCCATGCCGGGAAAAATGTTAAACGGCATCCAACCAATATATTTCTTACTTTGACCTACTGAGCCGACCTCATGAAAAGAAAATATGTGATGGTGGCTCCATATCTTCCATCCCACCAAAGAGGACTCAGAAGCCCTTCGAGTGTTCTCAGCACCATGCTTAGCTTTAAGCCTGGCTAAGATGTTTTCTTTTTGCTGTTGCTTGGGTATTTTGCTCTGTTACAACACTTTCTATCTCTTTGTTCTATTGATTTTTCCCCCCTGCAGTCATAGATGGTTTAGTGTCTTTTTTTGCTGTTGTTGTCCCTGTCTCATTTGACTCATCATTTTCCTGCCTGCAGGGAACAAGACAGTCTTCTGCTGGGATATCCATCAACTGCCGACCCTTCCCTACGCAGCAGGCAAACCCCGCATATTGAAACTATGACTCTTCTAAAGGCTACAGGACGTATTTTACTAAGTTGCAGCTGTCAAAGCCCCTCTTGTAAATCTGTACAAGTCAGATTTACTGCGCCTTAATCTGACTTGCGCTCTATTTCCCCAAAGTCAGCAACAGATTATGTTAAATATATGAAATGCAAACCTGCCAGATAAATCTCAACTAATCGAACTGAGCTCGCTCGGACTCCGATGTTTACATGTGCGAATGCATGCGGGATGGAGGTGAAGAGGTGCAGATTTTAGCGACGTGGTAAAGTCACAAAATACAAGACTGATGTTTTAGGGATTAAATCGTGTAGGAGCCTCATAACGTAAGGAGGAAAAAAACAACATAAAACATAAAATACGCCTGAAAGGAATAAAGTCAAACACTGCAACTTCACAATCGCGCATACACACAGTGTCTACTTTCCCCAGAGCTCTACAGGATGTAATGTGCTGGTGTTCCAGCTTTTTGCTTCCATTAATCAAATTTCCCTCTGGGTAGCTGTCTTGAACATTCAAAGCAATTCACGGGAAACTCTAACCTTCGCCCACCTCTCTCCAAAAGGGTAATATTGGTCAATTTGCATGATTTTACATCTTTTTTTTTTCCTAATGAGTGAGTATAAGTGTGGGCAAGCTGGGCTTCTTGGTTACATCTGAGCAAGTTTTAATGTTGCAGCTGTTAAATTGAAGCTGTGGGGGCATTCCAGTGAAAAAGATTTAACAAAGAAAGTCTGCAAGGCTGTAAAAAGACACTTTTCTTTATTTTTCATCTCATGTAGCAGCAGAATTTCCCTGCTGATTACATTATGTCTATAGCCTGCCTTTATGGCCAAACGGAGACTGGTGTAAATAAAAAAAACAACAACAAAGGAATTGGCCATAAACTGTGTTAGAAACCCAGATATGTTTTTTTTAAATTTTTTAAATGACCTTTTGTCTATGAAGAAATGCACCATATACCACCAAAAACAACCAATCAGAGGCGGGAGGAGTGTCTTAGCACCGTCTATCAATCTCTTGCCCAATGTGCTAGTGGCACACTGGGCTTTCCTGTTACAGGAAAACAGTTCATCAGTCTTTTTTTATTATTATTATTTTACTTGAGATATGAGTCATTTCATGTGCTACTCTCCTTTGGGTGAGGCCCGATTCCATAAAATAGCTGATTCGTTAAAAATGAAGTGTAACAGAGTTTTACTCTAAATACGCCAGGACAAATGAATTTTAAGTGAGTTCTATGGACATTACAGGAACTGAACTGAGTTCAGTGGATGAGGGAACCTGAGGGAATCGAATGTATTGTCTTTTCAAGGAGACATTTCATTAATTGACTTAAAGGCATGTCCTGTTGAGGTTAAATTCTTCTAATATACTAATATACTGTGGAGTTTTCCTTTGAACTTTGTACAATTGCCATTGTCTGTAGACCTGAGAGAAGCGACCCTAATTGTGTAGTCTTAGATTGGTTGATCCAACAGATCGGGCCACCAGACATTTGGGTACATTGGACAACTCAATTCACAAAGGGTTACATAAGTACATTGATTGTAACGAGATCGATTGTTGCTCTTCCCTCATCTCCTTTCCCTCGCCAATAAAGCACAGGCATTAATCCAAATCTAATTAAAGACAAAGATTTAAATGAAAAGGATTTAAATGTGATAAACAATTTTTTTTCCTCCTCTCTCCACTCTGACACTCTGGAAACCCCAAGACACTTCATTCTGAATGAGATAATTATGAGTGTATTAATTAAAACCGACAAACTGCATCTCCTTTTTACACTGAGCCAATTAAACTGTTTTGCCATTTCGCTTAGCAGTCATTAAAATCTGATCCAAATGACAAATTCTCCAACCTTCTTTCACACAATTCAGTTTGTACACTGTTCATTACATCGCACTACTTTTTTTTTCTCCACCGCCCTATTCCTCGTAGTCTCGGCTCGGTCTGCCGTCCATCCAGTGGAAAATTCTCATTTATGAAGCCGTTGGCATCATACCTGCGTTTGGTTCAAACGCGCCAGATAAAGCTCCAGAGTGAATGAAGGTTTTCTCCTTTGTTATGTGGCCAGATCCACCTTTTTAACAACAGTATGAACAGCTCTTTTTACCCTAAAGAAAGTGCGATTTGAGCCCCTTTCATATGTTTGTACTAAATCAGATGTATCCGAATGTGTTCAGATTGCCTGCAGTCTGAACGGTCGTGTCACATTTAGTCCGTCTTTTACGACGTGAGACAAGCGCCAGAAAAAGCCAGAACTGACGTAAACAGTGGCCGGAAAAAACAATTATGAAATTACAAAAGAAGTCTGTCCCACCAAAGCGGACCACATCACAATCCCACCTCTCTTGTGTCTGACTCCACATTTGTTACAGTGAACGCCAAGGTCATTGCCATCACTTGTGCTTTCTTCGTACTGCCTTCCTTCGTCTCGTTACGATTTTGAGACAATCCTAGTGGCTCCCGTTGCTGAATACATTTTAAAATTGACCCATAAATGGCAGCATCCATTTTTTTCTTTAGTAAACAGTGTACCGGTGTGTGACGTCGGTGCTCTTTCTATGCGCATGTGGGTTTCTTTGGGATTGCAAGCCGTTCACAGACAAGTCTGATTGTGGTCACATCATGGGGTGAAAGTGATATGAACAAAAAAAATATCAGCTTTCAAGTTAATAAAACCAAGACCTGCTGCAAATATACCCTAAATAAACACCAGTTGCAATGAAGGTAAAGCCGTGTGTACTAAGGTAGTGCACTATTAGCTGTCTGTTTTAATGAAGCAATTAGATGCCGTGTATTTGTTTGGTTAATGCTGCCAAACGGTAATATTTTCACTGACGGCTGTACCAGTTCGTGTCTTCACATATTCGACTTCTTTTATTATGTTTTCCTTCCAGCTGCTTCGTTACTCTAAAACTGCCTGAAAAAGACCACTCTACATACACGGCGAGCGTAATCAACGGATTGTTTAAAACTAGTGGAGTGACTCAGAATTAATTTTACATAGTGTAGCAACCATCCCAGCAGCTGACGGAGAGAAAACACGTTGACCCTCTCTGACAGAAATATCCACATCGCCTCCGGCTTGTAAAGTCAGAAGCACTCAAGCGCTTTAAAAAAAAAAGAAAAAAAAAAAAGCAGATGTCGGGAGTCATTCTGTTGCTGCTTATAAGGGGGGAAAAAAAATATGTCAGGATGTGATGGAGTCGTCTATCCGAGTCCTAGTGTGTCAAGCCTCTGCCAGCTATTTCAGTGGGGTGTCTCTCTTATCTGTCGTCTAACTTTGTCAGCAGAGGAGCCAAGATGCAGCCAGGAGGGTTAATGATGAGCAGGGGGGACAGATGGTTTTGGTTGTCATCTTCAGTAATGGGTGCCAGCATTAATGCCTCTGTCGTTGAACTTTTGCTGATGGACAGACAACCGCGGTGACACCGCTATGAGCCGGCAATGCCGTTTGCGGTACAACAGTTTGCTTTATGCACTCTTCAGCTTTTAGGTCAATGGTGTGGGTGGGCGCGGATTATCCAAGCTTCCAATCGTTAATCCAGAATTACTTTTGGAGCGGTTGAAATGATATTTGAACACTCTGGTTCTAAACCATTACTGCTGTTGCAGCCCGGTAACAAGAAGTTGAAACCAGTGTTGATTCTGCACTGGTTGTACTTTGCTTAGTCCTATGTTACGCTTTGTGTCTGCATAGACCAAGATTTTTTTTAACGCTTTTCTCACCTCGGAATGGTGGATTCTTAAAGCTGAAATGTATAACTTTTATAAAAAATGGTTTTTGCATATTTATTGAAACTGTCACTGATGTGACATTTAAGTACAAGGCAATCTGTAAAAAACAAAAAACAAAACAAGCTCCTCTTTCTTCTCCCACTGCTCACATTCCTAACTGGAAACAGGGAAAAGCTCCCTGCTTTTTCTTAGTTTAGCTTGAAAACTAGATAAAGTCGCCCTTTTTTATTATTTGTCAAGAGACTCTATGAAACTCTATCAGCCAGTCTTTGATGGCACGCTCTCTTGGGTGTTGGTGAAAATGACTGCAGCAAAATTAACAAAGTGGACGTTTGAGTCGGCCTGGAAGAGAAAAAGAGCCGTACTTGTACGGCTTGATACCCATAATCTGACAGAAGTGATTCCTAACGCAGAGACTTGGCTGCTTTTTAATTGACTTAATCATTTTATTACTGTACAAAGACAAAAGATGAATGTCCTCTTATCTTGGAGGAACAAAATTAACAAGGTTGCCACAGAAGACATGCTGAATCGTAGTGGAGGAACGGTTCCGTTCATAGGGTTTAGAGGTCCACGGGGAAGCTTTATCTGTATCAAAAGCACTTTCATCTCCTTGATATCAAAGAAAACTTTCTTTTTTTTTTTTTTTCCAGGGCATGCTGAGCATTGGGATGTCAAGAGACCAACACGTTAAGTCTGTACAACCACAGGATCATATTAGTTGCTTTGGCATTTGACAGTATTATTGTGGAAACGGCTCCTGGGGCCACACAATGTCGCCGTATTTCAAAGAGTGAATTTTTACGCTTCGGTGTGTCACAGCTGGGGTGATTCACTTGAACAAAACAATCTGATGTAATAAACATAATTTCAGTGCTGTTTTACACAGCCAGGGCTTTAAAACAAAATAAAGTCCGTGTGTTTTAATCAAGGTATGTTTGACTGTGTAAAAGTACTCACAGCCCTTGAACTTTCCCACATTTTGTTGCTTTAAAATCTCAGCATCATATTGTCGGGATTTGTGTTAAGGATCAACACAAAGTAGTTAAGCACATCATCAAGAAGTGTAAGTAAAACAATGTGAAATTTGCTCAAAGTCATTTGAAAGAACAGCATGTTCAAGGGCAATTTGTTTTTTAAGGTTTGTCATTGATTCTCAATTGGATTTAAGTCCTTCCATTACTATCATAACACATAAATGCGCCTTGACTGCATTTGTTGAATGCACAACTAATAATTTCCTTTGAACAGATTTTCTCTGCAGGTCTTTCAGAGTTACTATGGGATTTCTCTAAACAATTTGTACTTATAAGCAGCTTTGGTGGATGGACATTTTGTGGCAAGTTTGCAGTTTATCTTTTACTAACGACGGATGACAAAGATGTTCAGAGCTTGGGAATTTGTTCTAGAAGCTAAACTGTCTTAAACTTTCAGAAAACTTTCTCCCTTACCAGTTGCACTGGACGTTATTAAAGTATGTCAAAGTAAAATAGATTAGTAACAAAAGCCTCCCAAAGTTTTTGGAATTTGATAGAAAAAAGTCTAAAAACCGTGTCTTTTTCAGTTTACAATCACTTGTTGCTTTGTGTTGGTCACAATCAGTAAAATCCCAGTAAACATTGAGGGTTGTTGCTGTGACAAGACAAAATGTGGGAAAGTTTTGAAACCTTCCTGTCCTCCCTCAGCTTAATGCGGCAGTTGCAAAGTTTTATAAGAAATGCTGCAAAGTGGAAAAGCCCTTCAGGGGTGGAATTTATAGAATTTATAGAATCACAAAGTCGTTAGCGGTCACCTTCCGGTTCCCATAAATGTCTGCATAAATCTTCAGTGGAACCTTTCAAAAATGTTAAAATACTTCATTCTGGGGGTGGATCTAGTCATGCAGATTCAACAATGTAAAACAACAAAAGCGAGCGTATTGATGCAGTGGAATTTACTGATGTTCCTTTTCTTAGTCAGTCTCAAGATTTATAACCAAGGAAGTCATGCTGATTGATTGTTTGCTGGAGTAAAAAGAAGCTGTGCCAACAGTGGAAGCTCAGAAAATTGCAGTGGGACAAATCTCCTCCAATCTTAGCGACACATTTATCAACGGGCACTTTGTGTTACGCAGAGTCTCGTGTTTAGTGGCTGGATTAAACAATGGTGCCTTTCTGACTGAACTCCAAACCCAATCCTCATCCATCAGATCCGACCACACAGACAGGGGCCTGCCGCTCCAGCTTCAAGTCAATCAGACCATCAATGCAGCTTAAAATGATGGAGCAGCAGATAAACCAGCAGTGGATGAAGGGAATATTACACCTGTTTGGACAGAGATCAAGACTAGTGCTTTGTAATGAGCAATTTCCTCATGGGTTTAAGAGCTTTTTTTTTTTTTTTTGGGTTCTGCACCCTATTGTTCACAGGCTTTACTCAGATGTCTTGTGTGATAACTGGGTACAGCTGACTAGGGGGAGACTGGGAGTACGTGACGGGAATATGGGAATTCAAGGACACGACTGGCTCAGATGTTCCCAGAGTGACCTGCGTCGCTCCCTTTATTTGATGGCTGCTCAGCGTTCTCTGACAGAGGGGCAGTCTTTTACGTACCGTCTGAGATTTAACTTAGCACACACGCACACCCTGGTTCTGCGTCAACGGGTATTGCATAAACAAGACTACACACGGGTACTGCATAAACAAGAACCGCAAAGCATGACCTGCAGGCAGATTGTATGATCTGAATGAGCACCCCTAACGGGACGCTTGCTCACACTCAGAACAAAACGCTTTTGTTAGGTATCCAGTCGAGCTTATAGAAATTCTGTCTGATGCAGTTTTCACCGTTGTTCTGGTCGCAATGAATTAGCATCATAAGTGACACTGACAGAGATAAAGCAGTACAGTGAGAAGTGATAAAGCTTTTCAACTCAAGAGACTGTCAAAGAATGTTTATGCTGCTCTAGGTACCAGTTCCGACCTATTTATTTAATTATTTATTCTGATCTTGGGCTTGATCTTGTTCGACAAATTGGGTCAAGACCGGTTCGAGACTTAGCAGTTTTTGTCAAAATTACATAAAAAAAAAAAACTTAATTCCCTTTTATTTACACTGGCAGAAGGACAACAAAGCGTGAATTAAAAGCAACACATGTGGCCAGAGCACATGTTATTATTGCTAATGATCGCTAAATCTTGTTGCATGTGAAAGTTGCAGCATCTGATCCTTGGATTTAAGAGATTTTTGTCAAGCCCACAGATTCTATTGGCTCCAATGGTTTTGGGAATTCCCCCTGTGAGGCAAGTTGTGTGCCTGCATGGAGTAATAATAATAATATTTAAATGCGTAGTAATTTATTGATATGTCCAGGATGTGTGTTTTTAGGAACAGTAAGCTCTTTAACATCTGATGAACTGCTTTTATCCAGATGATCACAGAAGTAGTTTTTTAATTATGACAAATATTTATTGACCTAATCTCTCACTGTTTTTTTTTTTTTTTAGTTTATCATACAACCATTGTCCAATGCAAGCTGATTAATTCATTTTAGAGAATGTGCCTGCTTTTAGTTTGTTATGACACACTATTGAGAATAGGAGCACATCCAAAGCAACATAGCCTCTTCAATTCCAGGACTGTTTCTCAAAAGCCTCTATATTTTCTCATGTTTTGACCCACATTGCATGTTTTTCATTGTGCCAAAATGCATACAAAGTCAGGAGTGACTGCAAATCTAGCGAGGGGGGGAAAAAACAGCACCATAGCAGCCTCTTTGGTGCCAGGGCGGCAACTAAAAGGCTTGACACATAGCAAACACTAAAGGAATGTTTGTCAGTGAATTAAAAAAACCCCCAACAAAAACACTTGCTTGTCTTCACAACTCTTGTGGTTTTATGTAGCGATTGGGTCGCACCGCAGATTGCAGAACTGGGATCGGTCTGAAAAGAAAGCCCGGCTTGCTCCGCTCTGCAGTCCATCAATATTTGTGGGCATTAAAACCAAATCGATGTCTCTCGAGTGGGAAATAATCCCTGTGGCCTCGTGCTTTGACGGGGCGCCACCGCCTTTCATTATTTAACATCAATTTTCCACGGAGAGAATGAAAGGGCCACAATCAGATTACTGGCAGGTTACACTCCATCAGATAACAGCATCAACGGCAAAAAAAAAAGGAGGGACACAGCTGCTGGATTTAGATCAGCTTCTTATCCATAACCTTTTATATCATTTCTGGGGCAGAGTGTGTGTATTTATTGAACAGGTTATTGACATTTTTTTCAAGAAATATTTTAAGTTGTTTACATGCCTTCCGGATGTGTGTTGCTTCTCTAAAGATATTATTCAATTGAGAGTTTTTTTGTTTGTTTTTTGTTTCCCTACCAACAAATATATGGTAATAATCAGTCCTTTAGAGGGCTAATACTCTGGGACAGCTCATACTCTTGAAAAAGAAAAACAATTTATGTATCTCATTTGCACAATGAATAACTTTTCGGTTACTTATTTCAATGTTCCGTCTATTGGGGAATGGATGCCTCTCTGAGTTATGAAGTGTGAAACCTGTAAATAAAACCTAAAAATGACGTACTACAGTAGGCATCTCATTCAGGAATTCTACTCTGTGCATTTATTTTTAAAGGAATAAGACACGCTTTTATCTCTCCTTTAAAATCTAAAAACTTAAAACCGCTCCCACTCGAACATTTTCGAATATGAAATGAGACGAGACGGTTTCGAACCTACACCAATTCCCTATTAGTTCAAAGTTCTTCAAAACATGGCTTTGAATTTGTAAAGCCGTTACTCTTGTGAAAACAAAGAGAGATTATTCAAAAAGATGCTAATGCGGATGCTTTGCGGGGATGGGTAAATTCAGTTACGAAGACGCAGAGCAATCCGGCAACTCCAGTTTCTGCATGAGAATGAAACTATGAAACTATGAAATGTGAGCTTGATTAATTTGACCCCAAAAAAAGAGCTCAGGACAGTCAGAATAATTCTCCTGTCGTGTCAGTGGAGGACAGTCTGACCAGCACTGACCTGCAGATCGGAGCCATCCCTCTCCCAGTCCCTCCTATTAGATCTACACCGCAAGGCCTGTCCTAATCAAAGCAGTGGTGGATTTCATCTGGCGGTGTGCTGACACCCCATGGATTAAACCCTTTATCTCTCTTTCACAAATTCATCTGCTGCATTTTTTTTTTTTTCTTTCTTTGGTCTCCTCCTTTTCTCATTTCTCCTCAGAGTTCCAATTACTCGTTTCTGGCTAAGTGTCAACAAAAGAACAAAAATGCGCTTGGATCTGACAGAAGCCAAGGCTCCTTCCTTGGGACATTACAACATATAAACTGCTTTATTTCAATTTAATGACACATTAACTTAAACAAGAATTTTATTATGGACCATTAAAATGTTATATGCGTCGAGTAAAGCCGGAGGGGGATGATGTTGAGTTTATGAAATAAAACTCATAATGGCTTTTCAGTACCCTCCCAAGCTATTAAAAACAGATATTTCCCTAAAGAGCTGTTCTGCCAGCTTCAGCTCTAATAAAAAAAAACAAAGAAAAAAGCACAACTTCATCCATGCAAAAGGTAAGGGAGGTGTGGATCTGATATAGATTAGCGTCGACAGCCCGTCAGGTCTGCGGAGGACTCGACCAGAAGTGTTTAAAAGCCTTGAGAAATGCTTTCAGTTGTTATCTAAAGGGAGGGTGAGCCCATTGAGTGCCATCGACACTGGCAGAAAATCAGTGTTCACTGAGCCACTAAAGCTCCGGCTCCCAATAACGGAATACAATAAGGAACAAAAGCTGCCCCATAAAATCTGAACGGGATCCATTTTTCCTCCCCCACGTTGGGTTCCGCAGTGAAAGTCAACAGGTGTGGCTGGAGCGAAGGAGAAGAGGTGTGCGGTGACATTATTGAGATCCACTGCCACGGCTGCATGAGCATTAAGAAAAAAGTTTGCAAGTTTTCGGACGACTCCACAAAGATGGACTTTATGATACAATCTTCTCAGACATCAAATAATGAAAATGTCTTTTTCAATTTATTCTTCTCTTTAAATCCCGAGAAACCTTTTCTTTTTTTTCTTTTTTTTTTTTTTACTATTACTCCATCGCTACAGTTTTTATGTTTAACAGGAGAAGGCATTGCCTGGTTTGGCTCAGCATAGCACAGTAAAAGAAATTGATAAAAGGGAATATGAAGACTAGCTTAAGTAGCTGATGACAACATGGGCAATGGCAAGTTTCCAAAAAATTGGGCAATTTGGAAAAATGCAAGGTATAATGAATACAAACACATATTGCGTTTTGCTGAGAAAAAAATTTTGCAACCATGAATTATTTTCCGTACACTTCCACAACTTTGTCAGTTTACCATTTTCATCTCAATAAGGTTTCTATTTGTGATTAGGGAACATATGAACTATGTTAACTGGTGTGAATTTTCCGGCAAGAAACTGTAATATGCACTTAGTGAGAGGGCCGCCACTTACCTGAAGTCCGTAGGAGTTGAACTTGATATGAACCCATTACGGTAATGTACCTCTGACAAGCATCAGGATTCTAGCAACAAAAACAGTTTCATTCCTTTACAGCTTATTCAAAAATGGAGGCTAAATTCAGTTAAAATGTAATACACGTATCTTGAATATATTCTGCGACAATGTATGTTTTTTTTTTTTTAATCAACAAATGTTCAATTCATTCAGCTTTTTATTCAGTTTCAGATTTGACGTGTCTTTAGTAGCCATTCGTCTCAGTGATCGATGTTGTTGACGTCAATGTTTGATGATCCAAACATGTTCCCAGTGCTGCTGTGATGTTTTGGTGACATTTTCCATTTAAGTGCCGTAAAACTGCCTGAGGAGATGAGTGCAAGGGTGAAGAGTAGGTGTCAGATCAGAGACCATCTCTTTTGTGCAAAGAGAAACGGGCTAAAGGTCAATCTCTTTATTTGTTTTTTAGGTAAGCGCATGCATTTTTACGGATAGTGTTTGATACATACGAATGGCAGCTCAGTTCCTTCTGAGTACCCCATAGATGGTACATAGTTACTTAGGTGTGCCATAGATACTTTTAAAACCATTATTTGTGGAATAAACTTTGAAAAAAAAATAAATAGATAAAACATTTAACAAATCTTTCAACCCAATCATCCTTACTAGTTTAGTCAATCTACTCTATCCGTTTCGCCATAATTCAAAACACTTTACAATGTAATGATCTAAGGTGCATAATATTTACACACATTTGTGAATAATATCAGGTTACCACAATATACATATACATATTACACTGTAAGAAAAAACTTCTTACAATGCAGATGTATTGTAGTAACATGAAAATGCATTGTACAAACAAACAAACAAATAAATAAATTATAACTACATATGCAATATGAACATGGTGAAGGTGCTAATATAACGTAAAAAATACATGGTAATAACAGTAAATTGTACAATATGTAAAGTATATAAGAACAATGCATTTTTTCCATTATAACTTGAGACAGCTGTATTTTTCCTTTGCCTGGGTGGCAGCTTTATGCTTCCACGGGTTTCACAGCAGAAACGGCACGTAATCCCCTTGAGACACTCCAGGTGGAGCAGCTGGGGCCCCTGGGGGATGAAGCCAGCTGCTGCTCCAGTCTGCTGCCAGCAGCATCGTCCACACCTTTCACCTGTTGAAACTGTATATGTC
Source organism: Poeciliopsis paucimaculata (assembly GCA_903067055.1). Classification (NCBI taxonomy): domain Eukaryota; kingdom Metazoa; phylum Chordata; class Actinopteri; order Cyprinodontiformes; family Poeciliidae; genus Poeciliopsis; species Poeciliopsis paucimaculata. The sequence goes on along the minus strand of CAEGAD010103274.1, from coordinate 203,853 downwards.
AAAGGATGGTTTATTAATGCCGTTTAACCGGCTATCATAATAAATGAGGTTGTTAGCTTCTGCTGATTCTTTGACTAAAACCTAAATGCATGAACCACCACGATACTTTTATTGCTTTATGCTGGTAATCCTGGCTTCAGTGACATGTGAAAGGCATCTCATCATGCTCCCCATCTTCTCCTAAACTTTACCCCTAGTTTATCCTCACTTGTTGGAAATATGGCCCTTTTTTTTCTCCTGCTCTCGGTGACGGCGGACGCTTTTTTCCTCTGCTCCCTCCCTGCCCATGCCTGCCTTGCTTGCTCTGGTTCTTTTTTTTGTCTTTTTCTATATTTTTGGAGCCTTTCTTTGCACATCCTCCAAATCTACATCGCAAAGCACTTTGTATTGCCTTGTTGCTGAAAATGTGCTATATAAATAAAATTGCCTCTACCTTAGAATTAATGAATTGCCACAGGGATAATAGATTTATGCTTATAGGCTTTGGCATCCTTAACAGAACTGCATTTTCAAGCACATTACATCGGAAATGAAAATGTGTTGTCTGGCAGAACAGCATAATTTAAACTAATGAGCCACGACTTTGGCACCGCTGATGCACAGTACGAAGGTCTATCTACGATTCCCTCTACGGACAAAACATGTCAGCTTTACTGCTCACCTGAGTGCTACAGAAGGATGTCTGCCTTCAAACATCAACCTTTACAGACCTGAAAGATTTTATTGAGCTATATAGAAGGACAGAGAAAGGGAAACTTTTATCAGACCGCTGCATGTTGGTTATCTTTGTATATAAATAATATGTGCAAATGCAGAGGAGATGCAATGATAAGAGTTTTTGGGCCATATTTCAGATTTTTGAGTTTTGCAATTTTGACATGGCAATGTCCGTTTCAGTGTGTTCTGATTTCTTTTAAGAACTAAGGGTGTCTTCACACCTGATGGTCCAGTAGACCCGGTTCGATTTGGGACCTAAACTGCAATATTTGCTGTATGTTCAGCTGAGCAGGCTGCTCATGCCCTCGCCTGCGGTGGCTCTGCACCAAGAATCACTGAAGGAAATGACAAAACATTAGAGGACACTGCGCATGAAATGTAGACAGAAATGGAGGAGTGTAGAGTTTCTCTTTTGTCTTCGGCATAAGATCTGGAGTCATTTCTCCTGCTGGTGCTAGACTTATGTGTTTGTTTGGGTTGTATTTACCCACAATGCCCTGCATTGATTGGTCTCTGGCATTCACTTCTCCATTTAAACCGTGCCAGAGTTCACTTCACTCGTTCTCGGTAAGATTAAATATATTTACCTTACTAAGTTTCACTGCAGATGAACACTTTTTGAGTGCTGCCATGTAATCTAAGTTATAACAGCAGGATTAGCTTCACTGAGAATCAGTAAAACTGATTGTTGGAAGCTTCATAAAACCACTAAGCTCTTGCCTAGAGCATCAACACATTACAAGTTTAATCTAGGATCAAAAGCAGGTCTGTGCCAACAAATAATCTCGGAGTCCTCCTAATGTGCAGCAAACAACGGCGTACCAACAATGAATCAAACCACTGAGAAAAAGCTTTGCTATGAAACGTAAAGGTTGCTCCAAAGACCAAGTGCTTTTTCCTTTGTGCTGTGTGTCTTTAAACCCTAAGGAACACAACGATGGAGGTGACCCACTGCGACATGTGGGATCTCTGACAGAAAGAGTGAGGGCATGTTTCTGTGTTTGTGCTGTATTTTATTAAGAGACACAGATGAGAAGCTGTGAGGCAGTGAAGGAAAGGAGCTGGCTTCCTATTTTACAAAGGAACCTGGTTTTATGTCGTTGGTACGACTTATAGGTCAACACTTGCAATGTAGAAAACAGGAACAAAGAGGCTCACATGAGGCGCATGGATGAGTTTATGCAGAAGACAGAGCTTCTTTTGCTTCTCTTATCTAGAAATGTTCCTTTTTTCTTTTATTGTCTTTGTGACGATCTGAACCGAATAATGTAAACGCAAACTTACGCAAAGACAACTTCGTTTTTCTAAGTGAAAGCGTGCCTGAGCCAACCTGGCTGTGGAAGCTCTAACCATACGGAAAGGGTTACAAAGCCGACTTGAAGGTTTTGAGACTCCAGCAAAACACAGTGTGAGCGTTTCCTGAAAACATTTTGATCGTGCCCCAAAATGTTTTCAGGAATATTTGTCTATTCACAGAAAAATATTCTGTGAATAGGTCTCTCTTGCAGAAAATTCATGACCAGACGACTTTTCCCCAAAAGGAGTAGGTGGATTTGAATAACTTTTTCTACTTATTCTGAATATATGTATCTAATATTAAAATTTGTTTGAATATTTAAAGAAACGTTTGCAAAAAAACCCCAACAAAACAAAACAATGTGACACCTCCACCCCTTGCTGGGTGTTTCTCCTCTCATGCTTTAGCTTTGCACTGTAGATATTTAGAGGTTAAGGTTTGGGAATCAGAGCATGCTGGGATCACCTGGGCCTGAGGTCCCCGTACAAAAAACTCAAGATGGTTTATTCTTTCATGGGTTCACAGGGAATCTCTGAATCCCATTACACCACGCAGCTTTTGGTTTTCTTCATGCAACGCTTCACACAGGCCTGCATTCACACCTTGCTGAATCGCTGATCAGCTGTGTTTTCATTGCAAATGTGCGCAAATCTTTGTTTGTGTTTTTTCAAGATTGTGTTCTACAACACAATTTTGAAATTGCAGCGTTTCCATTCAATAAGAAACGAATTTAAAATCACACGAATAAGCCATAAGTCATTAAAAATCAAAGCAGCCTTAATTTTGCCTTGTTTCCATTAAGTAAATTTATTTTCGCTAATTCATTTTGTGCAATTCTACGTTTCAATAGACACATCACTGCTGGTGTTCTTTATGTAATTTGGGTTTACTTGCATTTGAAAATAAAAATACAGTTTCTTTTTGTTTGATGTCCTTCCTTCCTTTACTTTGATGGCTTTAAGTCACTCACAAGTAAGAACAGGATAACCTTTGAGGGTGTGAATTATTTTAGTTTTTATGAGCGCGGTCGACTAACCTATCAGGAAAAAAAGGCAAAAGATAAAATAGAAAAACGTCGTGACTTAACTTACTGTAAGTTTGACTCAGTTCAGAATGTAATTAGTTTGCATTTATTTTCATGCAAAAACCATTCAAAGATAATACAAGACAAGTATGTTTTGTACTTCTAATCCATTATCCTTCCATTAAGAGCCAGACTACATAGATTTTGTACATTTCATGTCTGATTACTATTGAGTGAAACTAAAAAGAAAAAACTGAGAAAATCTCTTAGGGAGTAATATATAAATATATGAAACATGGCAGGACATGAAATCACCTTTTCTGTGTCACTGATCAACATGATTGCTTACTCTGAATCCAACAGGCCTCGGTAGACAAAGTGGACAACAGAGGTGAATGTTTTCATAATTCCCTGACGTGTGCAATACATGCAAATTATTAAAACAAAGACTAAATGATGTGAAGACAGCCATAAACATTTTTCCAGGTAAGCATGTGTTCTTTACCTCCACATTTTGTGTTTACAAACCTGCAGAAAGATTTGCATAAAACCTATGTGTGATCAAATAACGGCTGATAGGCAGTCAGAGGTTTCTGCTTAGCTTATGCATATTGATCAGCATATAATCATCAGAGCTGTGCTCTGACTAACAATAACATGTCTTGCTTGAAGACGTTGAGGTTTAGGTAAGAGACAAAGGAGCGTTTTCGTGGCCTTGCTAATTTCTAATGTGGAGAGCAGAGAGCAGCACGTTGTTCCAGACTCATCTTGTGTCTTTAGTGCGACAATGGAAGAGTGACTGAGTCAATTCAGGACATTTAACGAGAGCTAAAGGCACATTTTCATAAATGTTTAGCAGACAGTTTATGAGAATCAGCAACAAGGAGATAACAAGGCATGCAATTAGGATATCTAAATCGAGGATTCTTGGGGAAAACCAGGCTATTATGTTAACAATGATAGGCAGAAACCCAGCGTCAAAGGAGAATTTCAAGCAACGCACCTCGTGCCGCCTTAGAGACGCAGCTCCTCCTGGCGTTAGGATGTCAAATTTCATATGTATATCATTTTTATAACAACATACCTACTTGATTGTGCTATAAAATTGAGGTGAATAATGCAGAATGCCCTTACAACTTCAAATGGATAATGTGTTTGTTGTACAAGTATTTTATGCAGTGGCAATAAAAAAAAATCAACTAAAAATAAAAAAAAGACCAACAAACATCTGTGATGGAATCAAAACATATTCAGGTCCATTTTAGCATGCTAATTTCCGTTGGGATCGCGTTTCAATTTTATCGCTCCATTTCATTTCCTCCCCGCATCACGCTCCTCCCCCCCAAAACCACCCCCCGCCGGCAGCGTTTACCGCCATTTGTGTTCAGAGCGTTTCTTTACCTGTGGCAGTCTGTTTCACGGTGCGGAGATTACAGGCAGCAGTAATTAAAGCCGTTGTTATATTTCTAGAATTAGCGGGGTGTCAACTGAAGCAGAACGGGCCAAAAAGAAAGCGAACGAAAACATGCTTCTTTATCAGGCTCCGCTTTTATCTGAGAAGTCGGGGGTGCCAACTGTATTCACAAGGCATGTTAATCCATCGCACTTCAAAGACCCTCGTGAGGAAGGGGGGGAGCGCTAAACAAACAGCACAATGAGCTACTAGCAGGTCCTCATTTCAGGAGAAATCTCTCTGTACATCTGGGTTTCGTTATTGCCCCAGCGGGTCAGACGACTCACAGTGACCCAGAAGCTCCTTCAAAAAGGGTCAAATGTTCTGCTTTTAACCTGAAAGGCACTGAACCGTATTTCCTCCTCTCTCGTACAGAGAGCAGTCTTTTTACTTCGTGATGAATTGCAACATTAAAGCGTTATTTTGGCTAACCTTTACTAATACATGAGATCACGGCTTGAATGAGGCGACTTAGGTCGTCTACGCCGGATATAAAATGTCCTGAATTTCCTAAGGTTGCCATTTTTTTAATATCTGAAACAATAACAACATTTGTATATTCAAGCGGCAATCAGAACATCTGCAACAACCTAGTTAAATATCCAGATGTGTAAACTAATATGATGATGCTTAAGTGATATCTGGATACCTTCTGATAATATCCTGTGGTGCTTCTAATTTCCTGGGCTTTATAGCAGATATCCAGAGAAAAAACACGAGGTCTTCTCTTTCTCAGAAGGAGGTTTTTCATATTTACATGCAGCCATACTGATTACAGTTCTATTCGTTATCCATCACACTTCCCTCTGTGCTTTCTCCCTCTTTTAACGTGACAGAAATTCGAGATGTAATGGTCGTGCTTGTACATATATTTATTCTAACATAGTTTTAAGTTTTATTTGCACCTTCACAAACGCGTTATGAGGTTGATTAATACATGCGCATTATAATCAGCAACCAGTAAAGTGTCCAGTGTGCAAGTCCTTGTCTGCCTCTGCCTACCTGACCCCAGATTTAACGCAGGTCACTGCTCCCCACAGGCATCAGTGAGAGTTGGCCACCTGTGACCCGCCTGTCGCTATGGAGATGTTCTGAACTAGTCGTCAGTTTAGACCCCGAGTTGAAATTCTTCTGTTTGTCAGATTTTTCTAAATCTAAAACGTCGTCTTTGAGGGCAACATGATGGATCTCACCTTCTTGAGGTAAAGAGCTCATAATTAGAGGTGTGCATAGTTTTCTTTCGATATGATGCCATATAGGCCCCATATCACCCATAAACAATACTGATACTTTTCATTTAAGTTTGATATATTAAACTTTTGACTCTTGGGTATATTTGTGGTTTTTGTCTTTGAATTGGACAAACTTATCCGGTATCCACGAAACACTGTAATAGCACATTAACACAATTTTTGTACATTTCCCCCCAAAATAAACAAGGCGTCAATAATTAATCAAAACACCTTTTTTGAGGTAAAGTGGACAAATTGATACAAAAACAACCAAAATTTCAAGAGGGAATCAGAAAAGTATCGGTCTTACTGCACTGGTATTGATCCGATACTGATACCAACTTATCAATATCATCGATATATTGATCTCTAGTCTGTTATGCATGATATGAAAAGGTGACAGGAACAGAGAGGCAGCCTACTAGCTAAAAATGACATCTTGCTCTTGTTTATCCAGTTGAAACATGGAGAACAATGAGCTTTGAAAGAGAGGTTCGTGCTCCACTACACAGACAAACAGAGCAAATGAGCAGCGCTCAGCTTAACTCGTACTGCCGAGCCAATAAAGCCCGCCTGGAAAGTGTTTTTCCAAAAAGGCAGTGGAGTGACAAATCGGCCCCTCTCTCACGATGCAGTGGGCTGCATTGATTTTGCACCAGGGTCACTTCTGTCTTGCTATCAGCCAAAGCATGCACAATCTTAGGCAGACAAAAGGCCCAATACTTTGTCCCAGATTTTACCTGAAAACAGTCTCTATTGAGCGTCTTATCGATATCTGTATCAAGCAAAATCATTGCCCTGCCTCACTCGAGCACCTGTTCTTTATTAATACCTGCTGTGGCTCTGCGCTTCCGTCAATAGAGGGGATGGACACACCTATTACATGTGTTATCTGGTCTTGGTCGCCTGAATGAGACGCCATCGAGTGGGACTTTATTGGCTTTAGCAAGGTCAAAGTGGGACAGAGGGGAGAAAAACTGCTGGCCCAGCACAATGGGCCTTTTTATTTTGCCGGGTCGGGGCAGTCGAGGCGATTAAGCCTTCAGCAAAGACAAACTCTATTGATCTGGTCATGTAGCATTATGGACCCACACCTGTTGTTTTAATTTATTAGCTACCAGCCATTAGATTTGATTGTGGAGCAATATGATACTTGCACAGAGTCTGGATCACTATAAACTAGAGGTTTAGTATTGATAATACCAATACGGAGTCAGTATTTTTATCGTATTGTATCATATCGTATCGATACAAACATGGTAAGATCAATATTTTCTCCTTAAAACAAATTATTTTTGTATTATGGTTTTGGTTGCACCTCTAAGAAGATGTTGTTTAGATTTGCTCTCAAATGATATTTTTTTCATTTTGTTTATTCAGAAAAAAATGCACATAAATTTGTTTTGTTTTTATTGTGTCCGTTAGTCTTGTCAATCACATTTCCGAGGTGTGATTAATCACGATTGATCGCCATGCTTAACTTTGTAAGCTTGAAGTGTAAAAATGTTTAGGAAAATGTTTTATTGTCTCAAACCACACATCTCAGTTCTCCAGGTTTTCATATTCAGGAACGTTTGAAAGAAGTCATTTAGTTTCAAACGTAATTTAGAAAAGTCAGCCATAAGCATGACTGTGCTTCGGTGGAGCAACATTGCAGTAAGTAAGCTACATGCTAACTTGGTTTTATCTGAACAATTGTTTTATTTTGGGATTTTGTAAGAATTTTTTGGCACTATTGGACTTTATGTGACATTGTTGACCGCAGTACAAGACCATGTAACTTTGAACTAAGTAACCCTCTGCGATAGAAAGGCTTTTAGGTCAAAATATGGAACAAGAATAATTAATGTGTTAAACATTTTAGATTAATTACATGCATTAACATTAACAGCATTAATGCTATTAAAATAATTTATAGACACCTGTGAACTTTGTTCTTAATTCAAAGAAGAAAAAAACCTAAAGCTCAGACATTTGATGATATATCACACTTAAATCATTCTAAGTATTGGTATTTGCAATAGTATTGGTATCGGATTGATGTCACAATATGCAGAGCTCTGCTATAACCTACACATGAATCTCATTATGGTCCTCACACCTCATCTGTCCTCTCACCAGCTTCCCTTTAGACACATTGCTTTGGCCTCTATGAGCTGTTTCCAAGCAGGTAATTTAATATGACACTTGCTAAATATTACACATCGCTCAGATTGGACCAGTGCGACCCATCTGCACCGGATCTCTCTTTGTATTGACAGATAGGGCAGAAGAGAGCCCAGCGACAGAAATCCCGGATCAGTCCGTGGAAAAAGCAATTGGGTGGGCCGCTCAAAGTGAGAAGGGGGAGATTACAGGGTCACGCTGTCTAACAACCCTGAAACCCAGGCATTCAGAGGAAATAGCTGTGTATTTTACAGAGCAGGTTCACACAGCATTTGTTAGGAAAGCTGCTGAAGCCTCTGGATGAAGAGTGCTCTAAGCTGTGGATTTACACTTTAAATTATTTATATGGTACAAGGCTTCCACTGTTTTCCCCACAGATGTTGTGCTGAGAAAATAAGATTCTGCTGAAAAGAACCTCCATAACACAGATCTCTATCTGAGGCTCAGTCAAGAAAAGGCAGGCAACTGTATTTGGCTTTGAGTATGAAAGACATGAAATCCTTTGGCACCTTCAGTTTAATGGTAAAGCTGTTGCTAACTAAAACTAATGAAATAGCAAAAAATGAAATGAACAAAACACTGGTTGTTTGATAATTGCATTTTTTAAAAATGGTATTGTGTATTCATTACATCACAATATAAAAAAACTGAAACAACTACTATAACTAATAAAAACTAAACTAAAACTCAACAATATTCAAGTAATTACTAATAAAAGCTAGAATATACGTTCCAAAAACTAAGACTGACCGAATTAAACAAACAAAAATTAAAAAAAACACTCCCAAAACTATTATAACCCTGCTCCCCACAATCCTTTGCTGCATCACAATCACCGTCACATGACCAAACAATTACCACATGAGCGACCTCTTCCACTCTGCCACAAGAAGCAAATGGCAACAATATGTATATAAACACTGTTAATATCGGCCCAGTTTCATTTAAACGCGTTAACAAAATGACTGATATTGGCCAAAGCCGCTGTTAGTTCTCACATTACAATCACAAGCTCCGAAATGTTTTTGCTGGGATGTTTTATTCCACATATTTAGGGAGTGGAAGGAAAATCCAAAGTGCACTTTTGTTGAAAAACTGTCAAAAATATATGTTTCTGAAAAGTATTGTGAACAATTACAATTCAAAATCCCTTTTACTCGTAGTCCGTTCAGTAAAATCCAATTCAAATAACTCTCTGGATGCCCTTTGATTAATAAACGTAAATTTAGCTCGTCAGTGAAACCTCAGAGGTTTGTTAGAGAATATTAGTGAACAAACTTTAAGAGGACCAACAAACACAGCGAGAGAAAAAGACATAGAGAAGATTAAAGCAGAGTTATACTATAAAATAAACTTTAAACTTCTCACAATCCAAATATTAAAAAATTACGGCACCTAAACTGAAAGCGTGGACAAGAAGAACATTAAGGAGAATCTGTCGACATGGCAACTGATGGGCATAAGCCACTTATTGAAGGAAGCCATGCGGAGCGCTGCCTAAACTTTGCCCTGCAGAGGACATGGCTCACATGTGGAAGACAATGCTGACAAAAGAAAAAAGATGCGATGGGATTCGTCAAGGTTTCATTTCACACACGGTAAACATTCTGGACTTTAATATGGATGTGTAAACTTATGAGAGCTGCTGCTTAGATTCTGTATCACAGCTGCTTGCATTTGCATATTTGTTGTACAGAAAGAAAACAACAGGGCTGGTGTTCACATTTACAAATTTGATCAGAGTTAACACTCCTCTTGTTTGAGTACGTTCAAACATGATTTGCCGTCCTCAAGTCGGCCTGTCTAAAAAGATGCCAACATTTTTTCCCCGAATTTGGTAAAATCACGGTCTTTTCATTTGCACTTGTGAAATAACCCTTTTTGCACACAGAAAATTAATATTTTTGTCTCTCTTTGACTGGGCTTTGCAGCTGTATTAGCTTGACTCTGATTTGTGCTCTCCAAAATAATAATGTCAGGTTTCAGGGAAGAAATCATGGTGAAAATAAGGTTAAATAAAGAGAAATATGTCAAGAATTAGCAACAGAAAACTAAATAAACTACATTCTTGGCCCCAAAAAGAGATGTATTTTTATGCAGGTATTTTTTAATAGTCCAACTGGACTGTCAAATTTTTTTCTCCTGCTTACAGGTATTTACTGTTTTTGTTTTTTTAAATTTTTTTATTAAACAACCTTTAATATCAGACAAATATTACAATTTAAATACAGAAAGCACTTTCCATACCATCTCCCCCAATGCAAAACGGAAAGTAATGCAGTGGTTTTGCTAATGTGGCCAATGACTCTTATCGTACCGTAGAATCTCCAGGAGGCGTCTCAGTTAGATTTAAGTCCAGTGTGTTTGAGTTTAGGTCACAAAGTGACGCTCAAAAAATAAAATTAAATAAAATAAATCTGATTTTTGTCATTTGCAACTACATAAGCAGCACCTAAAGAAGCAAATCAACCCCAGACCATTATACTGCCACCGTGTTGAACTCTTACTTTTACACCCAGTGCAAGAACCCAAACATCCAAGGAGTTTCGTCTTGGATAGTATCCTAAAAGTCTTGCGGTGATCACAAAGACTTTTTATTTTTTGGCAAATATGAGACAGATTTGTGTTAGGTTTTTTTTTCCCAGCTGTGATTTAGACGTTTTTATTTTCTTTTAGCCCAGTACTTTTTTTGTTTTTTTCAGTGTGAGCTCTGAGGCCGGCGAGATCTGCAGTAATTTAGAGGCTGTTCTGATTTTCAATCACGGTTCTCACTGTGAGTCGCTCGAGTCCCAAAGCGTTAGAAATTATTTTGCAATCCTTGTTGTTAATCTGTTTTTCAAATATACAGTATTTATGTATTTAGATGGTTTTTGGTTCTCTTAGCCTACTTCGTGCGGTCAGGCAGGTTTTATTTAAGGCTGGGTGTGGCAATTAATAGTGATTTTCATTATGATCAGTAGCAATCACAAGAACATTAGTTTTTCACATCGGGTCAGGTTGGGTCAGATAACTTTTTTACCTTAGAAAATGAGATAATATTTTGACAAAGTGTTTGCTGTGTTTTCTCAGGTTGTCTTAGAATTTTTATATTTGATGATCGTCAACATTAAATATAAACGAAATAAAGTATGACCTCAAAATTTGCTAATTGAGTCAAAAGTAAACACTAGCTTAACTCGCCCCTCTCCCCAGTAAACAGAAAACGACTAATAATAATGATGAACGTGTCCAGTTTGCTTTGATTTGGCCCTGAGTGGTTCACTGAGTGAGCCCGGTGTTTGTCTCCGAGCGCCGCCCAGTTGGCTCGGCGCTGATGGAAATGAAAAGCGAGGAGCCACCGAAAGGCCACAGTTCCAATTACACGCAGCCTCTGCTCCTTAAATGCCACGCTGCTTTGCCTTACCCAAAGTGTGAAGGCATTTGGCTTCTATTAGCTCCACTCCAGTCACATCTGGAACAATGTTTCCCGTGGCTCCCTCTGCAAACAGGGGAAACGATTCAGCCCCACACGTGTCGAGATCTCCACTTCACATCGGAATGAGAAACGGCCACCAATAAACCCGAGCTCACCACAAAGTCCAGTAACAATTAAGACGGGTTACATTGCTTTTATGAGGACGGACGAGTCCAGATTCATGATCCTTCTTTCTACGCCGTCGGGTTCAGTGACTCCACTTCCATCCACGGCCTCTCGCCTCTCTCCACCAGGAGACCCTGCTGCTCTGACAATCGAGCCGCTTTCGTGAACGCCGCGCAGGGAGACGCAGCCCTGCGCCTGTTCTAATTAAAGCCGGGTTGGAATATTGCTCTTCTGCTAATGTGACAGGAAGTGTGAGTCAGCGAGCCTGAGCGGTGGCTGTAGCTGTGCCAGGGTGTCCAGGTGGTGTTCCTCTAATGCTTTATTCCCAATATGTGTCAGACACACTAAAACGCAAACATATGCTCCTCCTTCAGACTGCAACGGTCACTGAACGTTTCTTACTTCCACGTGTGACCAAAGGGGGAGAGAGATTCGTTGCGGAGAGGAGAAAGCATAACCAAAGATTATAAGCTGCATTAAAGAAAAGCACTTTGCCGTTGAGCCATGATAATATTTCCTTATATCTCATGCACATCTGAACGAGCGCATTTAACAGGCTGAGTGCCTCATGGGGATAAAAAACCATGTAATCTGGTTGTAGAATTTTACAACCCGCCACGTTTAATGGTGGAATTAGGGGGAGAGTTCCCACAGGAACTACGATTGGCCTACGTGCAGCTGAACCACAAATGTACACACACTGAAGGTATGAAAAAAATCAGACACACTTATGGATGTATCTTCAGGCACACCTCAATCACAATTCTACTGCAAAGAATCTGCAGGGCTACGTTCAACTTGTGACCCATATCTGACTCTTTCACCGCAGTCTGAACGCTCCAATTCCAATCTTTTCACCACAAAAAAATAAATAAATAAAACGATTTGATCCACTACCATATGTGGTGCTAAATCAGTTGCTGTCTGCAGTCTGAACCGTGACTTTGCGCTTAATCCGTTTACGTTAGTGACGTGAGACATGCGTCGTTATTCTTCATCAGAAAAAGCCAGACCGAATGTAAAAACAAAAACCCAGCTAAATGCTAAAAAAAAAAAAAAAGAAAGAAAGAAATTATGATGCTTCCACTGAAGTGCATCACATCATAACCCCACCACTCTTCACTCCGATTACACATCCACTGCAGAAGCTAATATCAACAGACATCATTCAGCTCCTGAGGGCTCAGCCAATCACTGCCAAAGAAAATAAATGCTGCTCCTGGATTGGCTGCTTTGCAAAGGCCCACCAATATTGTGTCATCAACCATTGGGCCGAGGGATTTCGGTTTCCTGAGTCGCATTGGATTTTCAATGTGCTCTGCGAAAACATCTACAAATAGGCACATTTTAAGCAAAGAATTTACTTATGTTTCACATAAAACCCAGATAACTAACTACGAAGTGACCTACGCTATCTACCCATTATGGGGAAAACTGTAAGATCTGTATGTGTTCAGAAAACTGCAGAATTATTCAAAAACCGTCAAATATAATTTCTTAAAAAGCCAAATTTCTGCCTTTTATTGAGACGCCGAACATAGAAAACACCGGCAACGCCGACCGTTGCTCTGGTTCAGTGCTCTGCCTTCATTTTAGTTTGTCGGGAGCATTTTTGAAGCAGAAGGTTTCCTTCACTACTGCAGTAATAAACAACACCCTAATGGAGCCACAGAGGTGTTCGTGAACACTCAAAGCTCTCAGCAGAATTCAATATGGCTTCCAAGGGGAACATTTTTACCCTCGGCGCGACAAATGGCCGGCCTTTTTAATCTGTCCTTTCACCAAACGCTCCGTTATGTTGTAATCCAACATCTATCCTGTATTTCTTCTTAACAAAAAAAGACAAGTTAGATTTCTGCAATGATGCCTACTGGATGTTTTTCCAACTATGGAGTGTAAGCGCAACATAATATTGATTTGTTGCAGTACATAAGCCCTTAAAGGAGTTTTTTTTTTGTTGTTGTTGTTTTTTTTTTTTACACACGTCTGCTTTGTGGCTCTGACTTTGTGAATGTTGAAAGAAAACAAAAACATTTACGTACAAACCACCGGGGTTTTACTCACTTTCCCAACCTCCAAGGATTCACAGGAATGATCCGTGTTCACTGAAGAAAAAAGCAGAGAAAAGCACTCTCAAGGAATTCAGACTCCGATTAAAGATCAATAAACAATTGATGACCACAACGACGAGAAAAAAACAACAAAAACAATTCAGTTACACCCTTTAATGCACTCATCAGCATTTGCTTTTTCAAATAACCCAGAGGGATGAGAGGAAGTGGATCAAGTGGTGAAGGATCATAGTGTTGTGTTCTGTAATGTCATTTTCTACAAGGTTGGGTTGACGTAATCATTGCCCCCAGGACAACGGTGCTCCGAAAGACAGAGGACTTGCTGAGTGGAGGAGCACTGGGCTGCTTGTTCGGTTTAATGAGACTGATCTGAACGTATGGAGGAGAGATTCCCAGTTCACCCAACACTTCCAGTGTCCTTTAGTGTGCAATGGACGCTCACCTATTTTGCCTCTCTTTACCGTAGAGACGTTTTAAACCGTTTTTGTACGCGACTCAGAAGCAAATGAACAGCTTCTGTCTCCTGGTGACTAAATATTTCCCTCCTTCCTGCTTCCTTCCTTCAATATATTAAGGATATTGAAGAAAATCCTTATTATTGTAGGATTTTTAAGCCATGTGTGCGTGAAGCATAAGCCGTCAAAATAGAAACTTAAGGATAAAAAATAAAAAAAATCAGTTATCTTTTCTTGTTGAACAATTTTAAAAGATAATTTGTTGTGTATGATAAACCATCACAACCAGAGGAAGAGGCCTAGCGAATCTACTACAGACACAAACATCACAGATATTACGAGCTTCCACTATTCACTGCGGTTTTACAGCCTGTATTCATTTGCAATGATTAGAAACATTTCCTCTGTAGATCCTGTAAAAGAGGCTGTCTGTGGTTGCTCTAACGCAACAGTTAGTAGGAACCCGCAGTTGTATTCTGCCTGGAAATAGATAATTAGCTGCCATACACACAGTCTTATGAAGAAACAGAAGCCGTTTTGTTGTGAAACTCTGAGATTTTCTTTCATCAGAGGCGTCATAGGAGAGAACACGATTGTCCCCCCGGTCTCTGGGTGGCAGACAATAAAATGGAGAATGCAGAAAAGGAATGTCAAAAAAAAGAGAAACCCTTGTGGCTCTCCGCGCTTTTCGTCTCATGAGGTTAAAGACGAGGCTCTCCGCACATTAATCCTGACGGAGGGATGCGAGCCAAGCTTTCTGACCAGATCGACGGCGTTTTACGCGTGCAAGTCGTCGACATGAGGTACTGTGAAAGCAGAGGCGAGAAGAAGAATGTCTGGCTCTCTAGAACGGAGCTGCAGACAGGGATTTACAGTAAGCCTGCGAGGAATCACGCTAGGAAAACCACGGGGGGACGCAGTGCCACAGTATCCATAATTGAGTTGAAAGCATTGCTGAATATTTCATCTGCGCTATGGGAATTGGATTCTTCAGAGCTCAGCAAAAGCTAAGAGAGAACGGGCTGTTATTTTTGTATTAGCCTATTATATTAGATTTCGACTAAACCTTCATCTTGACCTATTACACAAATATATATTTAGTCTGAAAACAAGAAACCCTCATTAGATCTAACTGTGGCAATCTGTAAACAAACTCCATGCTAAATCACTTTCACAAGGCTAATGAATGAAAACCTATAGTGTAACGGAGGCACTCTGGAGCAGGCCAATTACCACCAACTTTGTTCTCGGGTCAGAGCATAACTGGGGGCAAGAGGGCCACTCATTAAACACCAAAGTTAAAGAGAGCCCAAGGACCCTAGAGAGGGCTCAGGGCCAGGCATTTGTAAGCACAAATCCACCGAACCGAAGGCCTCCCAAGCGCACTGAGCACACACAGTGTTGTTCTATGTCATCACTCCAAACCTCGGGCAGAAAGAACATCTGATCAACAGTGGCCCTTAAAGTTGCTGCTTATTCTCCTTCATCTGTGTGTGCCATCCTCCTCCCGTTTCTCCCAAAGGAGGAACTCCTTGGAGGCCCGGAGGCTCCAGTCATGGAAGGGAGCTAACAGGCTTTAGCATTATGCTTTCTGTCACATGGGAGTTGTTTGGCTGCTTGGCCCCAGTCACAGTTCTTCGATTCCCTGGCTTTCAACAGACGGATCCCAGACGATGGTCCCTGGGTGGGGCGCGTCAGGTCAAAGAGGTAAACTCAATGATGCTAACTCTAAATAAAAGCCTTTATTAGCCATAGATAAAAGTTGGCATCATAGATTGTGTTCAAAGTGTGACAAATTTCTCAAGTTTCTCTGTTTTCAGAATAGACTTCAAACACGTCCAAACTTTTTCTACAATTGTTGCAACATAAGTCCTGTACAAGTCAAGTGAAAAACGAACAAAAGGATAAAAACCTGGAATTACATAGTGGCGTGTGTGTGCGTGTGCGTGTGCGGGCGTGGGTGTGCGTGCGTGTGTATGTGTGTGTAGGTGGGCGTGTGCGTGCGGTTGGTGTGTGTGTGTGTGTGCACAACCCTGTGATAAATTAAAACAGTTTGGCTGTTTTGGTAGGAATTTCTTCACATTAGTTTATTTTAGCTAATGTCAAAAGGTTACAGAAAAGTAAAGTAGAATTTAAATATATATCTTCATGCAGCGGTTTTGGTCGAAAGAAGGGTAAAAGTTACACAGCATATTTTGACTGCTGTAATGACACAAAATGTGTTTTTTGCTTTAAATTAACAAAAGTGCATTAAAGGTCGAGTTTATTGTATTGTTTGTTGGGGAAACAATGTTATAAGAAAATGTAGATTTTTGGTTGTCGTGATGAATTAATGAAGTTAATAAAACAAAAATTACATTATTTTCTAAAATTATATGTACTATTTTGTCCTCCGTTTATTGAGAGGTAATAAGACATTAATCCTTTAGTAGGATGGCTTAGGTCCATTAGCTTTTATCCTTCAGTATCCCAGATAAAAATAAATGTGAATCTAGTATCTACTAGATTTATCTAATATATCCTGACCTGATTTAACTTAGGGGGAAAAAAAGGTTGAACGCAAAACTTCGTTAACCCATTTGATCAAGTTTCAGACGTTTTGACATCAACACGGGTCTCCTAACAAGTGGACACGTTACAAACATTAACAAATGAAATTAGTCGGCTAAAACAAGGACTCAAACATACAGGAAATGCACAGTCTGCACTAAACGGGTTCATTCCAGAAAACAGCATCATGTTACATGTTAGCATCGAGCCTTAGGGGATGCAGACGCTGCATTCATTCTGTAAAACCTCATTATCACAGATTGTCAAGGCACATGTTTATTGAAGTAATCCATCTAACTCCATTTTCTTGTAGAAGAAGAACATCTTTGTTAAACGTGTAATAAAGAGAGTTTTTTTTTTCCTGGTGACTCACCAAATTTCTGACACCGCAAAGCACCAAAACTCGACAGATGGAAAGTAGGCACTTCGTCTGAAAGCAAACGGGGATAAGATTCTCTGCATGAAAGTGTAAGTGGTGACAAATCGGGTCTCGTAAGGGCATGCGGTGGCTTTACCCAAGTGGTACACACAAGCTGCGGGAAGCAAACAGATGGTGATCTGGGTGTGAGGATGGCAGGTTCAGATGAATCAGGAGAAGGCTCTACATGTCTGCAGACTGAGACTATTCTGGTGAATTACTTTAGTCACAGGATAACATCCTTTTAGCCATTTGCTATTAGTGGGAAAACTATCCTGTCTTCGATATAACAAAGGCTTGAAATCAGTTCTTGAAAAATAACCCAAAGGAGTGAAGCATTTATCAATCAGATCATCTGTTTTGGCAGTTTTGGCAATTGAGGATTTGAGGATCACGAAGTATTATGTTCAATATGACACCTTTAAGATTTTTTTCTTGCACAAGTCATTGTTATGTCTGGTGATGTTTGGTGAACATTTTATTGCTAAGGTGTACAAAAAAACAAAACAGATTTGCTGTGGTTGTTATGAGATGGTTTTCCAAAACTTTTGAGGGAAAGAGAGAGCAGCTAGATTAGTAATGCTAGCTTGCTAATTATGTTGATTGCTTATACAAGATGCTAAAGATAATCTAAACATTTAGGTGCAAAAAATATTTTTTTCTTTCTTTTACATAAAACGTTGTTTTACAGCAACTGATATGTTACATATTTGACATGATGCATCATCTGGTCTTGATGTTAGACTCACAGCTAGAAAAAATATTTTGAATGTTGTTATTCTTATGCAATTGTTCACAAATTGGCCAGACTATGATTTAAATCAACAAAACTCAACCAACGTGTAGTTTTTCCTCCATAAAACAAGATGGCTTTGTGAGTTTTTCCAATTTGTTTTGCTATTTTGTTGTAAATCAAAATCACTTCCTTTGCTTCTTTATTGTGTCTACATGATTTAGGGACGTCGTCGTAAGTCTTAGTTTACAAAACACTGCATTTGTAAGTATGGTTTCATTCCTGAAAGTTTTTAGCAACTTTTTTTTTTTTTTTTTTTTTTTTGGAAAGATCAGGAGCTTCTTAAAGAGACAGAAGCCAATTTCAAGGCGACAAATAGCAAAGTCAAATTTCGTTTCAGTTACATTTCAGCACTTTTATAATACTTGAAGGTGAAACATAATACCACATCTTCCAAGTGTTGAAAACCATAATTATCTTGCTTTAACTTTTAGTTTGCTTAGTGTTTATACAAGCCAACTGATCACCGGACCTCCTTGACTACAGTTAGCCTTGTCATCTACCGCCAGATTATCTGACCCTAATGACACGGTGACCTTGATGTTTACTACTCGGACACAACAGCTCTATGAGCCCACTTTATAATGATCAAATACAGTCTAATACCTCTGCTTATTGACTGTAGCGATAACCCCGAGATTGTTAAAATCAATAACAGGTCAAGTTACAACATCATGTTATCTAATTCCCCATTGGGACTAAAAAAGTATTTTCTTTTTAATTCAATAAAACCTCTTTTATTGAAGCTTCAGTGCGACTCAAACCCAGTAGAAACATCCTGGCCCTAAATTAATCACCATTGACATGATAAAATGTACAAAGAAGTGTTTTGTGTGGGGTTTTTTTTCCTTCTGGTATAATTAAGTGGAGTAAACTACGATGTGTCACGAGGTATAATTGGATGAAACATCAAGCTCAGTAAAAAGCCTGTTTCGCATTGTTATTTGTTTTTGGTGGACAATAAACACAGCAATTAGCTGCTTGCAACCCGGCCAGTGTAAAAAAAAAAACGCATCCATTTCCTGAAGTTTGCATTGCGTCTGAATCCTGTTACGTCTCAATTCGCCCCGGTGTTTTTTCTCAATGCAGATCAGCAAATACGGTATTATCTTCGACAAAAGACAACGGGCTGGAAAGCATGCCCGCTGCAGTCGGCTCCAGCGCATACAGCCTGGTTCTGCTCTGACAGAACATGAAAAGAGAGACGGCGAACAATAGCGTGCCTGCAGGCTACCATCAGCGTGTTGCTGATGTACAGGATTCAGCCATATGGTGCCTGTGATTGCTGCCAGTGGGCCCAGATGAGGTATGGGAGGCAGAGTAATTGTTTTCTTAATGACAGAAGACAAGAGAGAAATGTTCAACATGCTGTTCTGGAGAAAACGTTGGGAGTCTCTGAGCTTAGCAGGTTGAGAACGGGAGCTTATTTTCTGGTTGGGTTCCAGTGCAACCAGGAGCAAACTACTTCCTCGGCCTACAAAGACATTTTATTTCATGACAGTGCAATTACCCAGACTTCCCTCCACCCCCCCGCAAACTTACTTAAACAATGCACAAAATCCATATATCTACTCTAACTGAATCCTCACATAATATTGGTAGCAGATGACTTGATTTCTGCAAAGACTGAGCACGTAATTTCAAATGTTGCCACTCATTAGTCTTCCACCATTGAATTATCCGTGGCTCATACAGTGAGCTATGATCTTTTACAAATCACAGTATCACATCTGTAAATCCTCAAGCTCCTCAACAGTTTTAGTGGCTCCCTTGAAGTCCAGCAGAAGCCTAAATTTAAGACACATGTTGGAAAGGTTTTCCCAGAGCGTACATATCAAAGAGTCTCCTGCGTTTCGCCTCCGAGGAACCCTGCGAAAAGATCACATCTCGGCGATGGCACCGACTCAAACGACGTTTTACTTTGCGCTCACCGGGGTCATGATTCTGTTAACACAGGAAAAAAATCTGACTGACGTGGAGTTTTTAATCAAGAAATGTTTGCAGAGTACTGGCAGCCGTTGGAGGCATGCGGCGGTGCTTATCCATCATGGACAAACCTATCAGTTGTCTCTGCTAAACATTTCGTCGACGTAAAACGCAAAACATTTGCTGCCACGGGACAAATCGGAATGAAAAAGTGAAGAGTGAAGACAAGGTTTATCAGTGCCTGCATGTCATAAATAAAATGGAAATCTGCCAGAAAAGCAAACATCTGGAACACATCTCAATTTCACTTTCTCACTTTGCATTTATCAAGTGCAAAATACCTTTCTAACTTGTTTTTCCTACATTCTGAAAGTACTCTGAACAGAACAGAGTTTACCGTACAAAAAGGAATTCAACTGATTTAAATAAACACTGTATTTAAATCTAGATCTTTCCCGCCAAGATGTTGCTGTAGTATATTGACATTTCATCACAGTTGCGTGTCTCAATTATTTTTCTCTTCTTCACAAGCCTTGTTGATTCTCACCAAATGTGTCATTTTCATCCATAGGTTTTTGGAAAACCTATGGAAATAGAAGTCTTGAGTTTGACACAACGTGCCAAAACATGCTTTTACAATTGACATAGATTGGCTAATTTCTTAACTCTTTTCAGATATTTAACAATGCATTGACAATCAAATATTTGACTTCTTTGAATTTAACATCATTACAGATATGTAGAGGCCAGCCTTCTGCAGAGTAAACGGCAACAGAGCGCCGTCGTGGTTTTTTCTTTGACTCTCCACTGTGCTTTAATACCACTATCAGTCGACTGATTTAACGTTTAGTAGCAAACAACCAGGGATGAATTTATCGCACTTTTAGGATGCTATCGCTCTTGAACTCACTCCTGAGAGAGACTCGTTCTTTCACCAATGTTTGTAGGAGCGGTATGCATGCATATGTGACTCTACGCCTGCTATATATCTACTCTATAACTGAGTGCAACATGTGTAGGACTCTGTATATCAGAACAAGTAGTTTTGCCAATAGAGTGCAATATGTGAAATATATCTGCAACATGTTGGCTCAGAATACTTCTGAGCCATGTACTATTGCAAATACACCTGCAAATATTCTTCAACCACTATTGTTGACTCTAGAGTTCAATTTAAGGAGCAATTTTTGTTGTTGTTTTATTTTTAGTAAATGGATTTATTGCAAATTAGTAACTTTTGCAGCAATAAACACATTTTGCTGGATCAATATTTTGACAATACTCACTGATCATTGGGAATAAAAGACAGAATGCACGTCATCAGATTTATCATCAGCTATGAAGTAAAAATAAATTAAATAAAAAGGGAAAACAAAGTGCAGGAAATTAGCAGCTTGAGGAGCTGTACACAAGCTGGCTGAAGACTAGATTTACATTCTGGGCCAAATTAGGTTCTGGTCACAGTTCCAAAAACAGCCCCTGTGGGAGTGCTTTGTGTTGTTGTTCTGGTTCTAAAAGATGAGCAATTTTTTAAATACACAGGCACAATTTTAATAATGAGCGAAGCGGTGCGCTGGGAGCGATGCAAATTGCTGCATAGCTGCAGACAAAACTGACCTGTTAACAAACCAGGAGACGCAAGTTACAGGCCTGAACCTGCTGACCTGTTTGGCTTACATTAAACAGGCTGAGTGGGTCGACTGAAATGCATTCCCGCGAGTGTCCCGGGATGCCACGGTTTGACTTAAACACATTTAAATCTGTTAGAGCCTCCCAGACTCGAAAACGTGAGCAGATTAGATTTAATATTTGTGTGCGTGTGTAAAATTCAGCCAGGAATTTTGCACAATAAACAGCAATAAACCTGTTGGAAAGATCCAACCGCCAGCTGTCTGCCCAGGTTTG
Organism: Poeciliopsis paucimaculata; assembly: GCA_903067055.1. Lineage (NCBI taxonomy): Eukaryota > Metazoa > Chordata > Actinopteri > Cyprinodontiformes > Poeciliidae > Poeciliopsis > Poeciliopsis paucimaculata. The sequence goes on along the minus strand of CAEGAD010103274.1, from coordinate 182,265 downwards.
CTTCCCTTTAGGGATATCTCTGCATTCACTGCAGGAGTCGAGGAAGTAGATTGTTTTTTCTTCATTTCATTTCTTTTTTCTCAGTGCACTTTCTAAGGCACAATATTTTCATATTTAAATAAATTGCAAACAACGCGGCTTGTTAGTAATTCTAATAATTACTTCCTCTGGCTGTGGAGGAATATTTAAATGATGCTTCTCTTCCACAAGAAATCCGTCTTTACTATAGCAAAGCAGCCACCAGATGTTTTGTGCATTTGAAGACTTTTTGTCATTGTTGTTGTTAGCAAAATAATGCACAGAAAAATCCAGGAGAAACTTTCCAAATCCCTTTCTGCACCTGTTTCGAGGATTAAAATTCCTGCTTGCATCCAATACATATAAATACGAGGAAAATCTTGTTTTATTTTCAGAACTGCCTCGTGTGGCGTATTAGCTAAACTGGTCCTTTTTTTACCATCACAAGATGAGCACACCGTGGTCATAAAGAGGTGAACATGGCCAGCAATGATATTCAGGTGAACTGTCCTGTTTTAAAGCTGCTAATAAAAGACTGAAAATGTGCCAAGAATGCATTCACTGTAACATTACACCACCAGCAGCAGCGAAGCAGGATTCATTGAAGTTTATAGCATCATTTATCCAACTATCTGACTGTCGCAGCTGAAATAAGAAGTCATTGCACCGTTCCATATGTTTGCAATCTGTTACTAAGAGACGTGGAGGTGGGCTTGAAGGTTTGACTTTTTGTGCGTTTGGAGGAGATATTCTGCTGAAATTGCTTCAAACGAGCAGCTCGCTTAGCAGCCTTTACCTTCCCGTCATTCTCCCCTGACCTCTCACATTGACGAGACATTTTGATCCACACAACTGCTGCTCGCTGGGTATGTTCTCTTTTTCAGATCATTCCTTGTAAACTTGAGAGACAGGTGTCTGGAAAAATACCAGCAGATCAGCAGTTTCTGAAATAGCCTGACAAGCCAGTCTGGCACCAACAACCGTGTCACATTCAAAGGCATTAAAACTCCCTTACATTCCTGTTAGGACTTTCACAAATCCTCTTTACCTCATATACACAATGCTGGCTATATTACAGCCATGTGATTGGCTGATTCATTATTTATGTAAGAAGGCCAGAAGCCAGCTACACCTAAAGCGTCTCTGTAAGTTTATGTGAAGCCAGCTGTAGACTTGTGAAAAAACGGATATAATTGAACTTTGTATTGAACAGACGACTGCAACTGTTTTCTGCTTGTTAAACTTCTGGTAATTTGTCAGTGGAAGTAGCACACCTCATTGGGGCCAACAGAGAGCTAGCTTAGAAACCGACCCACAGCTTCTCCCTCCCGACCTGTTTGTAATTTGTTGAATTTGCCGACTTCGCCTGAGTTCCCTTCACACGGTTAACATGAACAGAATGAGATTCACAAATGGACAAAATGGATATTTCAGGGGAGTCTCAAAATTTACACGTAAATTTGTGTTTGTGTCAAAAGTACGATTATGAATCTTGTTCTGTGAATTATCAGACTGTTTTAGCTCCATACATGTCATAAATGGGTTTCTTCTTACATCGTAGCGGACATAAAAACACACAAACATCTAGATGATAGTCAATTTTCTTTTGTACATGATTGTAGGCTACGTGATGGTCCCCATGGTTACTAATGATTAGGTGTGTAATTTCTCCCTAATGCAATATTTGATTGCATCTTACTAAGATTACTTACTTATTAAGCACATGAATGTTAATCTTACTTTTTAAAAATAGTTTGCTGCAAGTCCCCGAATACACCAAGCGCTGCCAGTCCTACAGATGGGCGTTTGCTGTCCATCTCCATCTTCTTTTCCCATCAAAGATATACGATAAAATAACAAGTTTGGTTTGCATCCTTGTCTGTTTATGCAGACAAACTGCACAGCATGAGATGGCCATTATTATGGTGAAATCAACCAAATAAAAGCAATATTAGGCTACCAACTGGTGTTTGATACACTTTACAGGAGTTAACATGAGCAAAGGTTGTTGCGACTTCAGTGTGTGATGCTCTTAATATATTATTGGCCATATCCAATATATTATTTGGATGTGGCCATTGCACTAATTCTGATTCTCACATGGAGCTTGTATGACATTCTAACATATATCTTGTGCTCATTCCTGTTCTATGGCTCTTCAGGATCTCTACCTCGCCAGGTCAAACGCATAAACCCCAAAGAGAGATAGCCATGTTATCTGCACCCATTTATTTCCAGAACAAGTCAGCCTAAATAACCAGATAACCATCATATAAAAACATAAAGTGCCCCCGACCTGGCTTCCATTAGCCCAGACAAAGGCTCAAAGAAACAGAGCAAGAGATCACAATCATCGCCTCTATCTGCTCTATCTTCCTCTCCCGCCACTCGCGTCTGGCCAGCGCAGGAATATTTCACTCTCTGTCCTCTTTCTATCTCGGCAACCTCTGCATGACTCTGAAATCAAGCCAAGTGGCCGGGCCAAGCTGTTGGACCAGTTGTTCAGGCTCTTCTTATTTCTCTGCTTCGGCAGCTGTTGTCAGCACAATCTGCACCTTGCACTGATTTTAGCCATCCTGTTTGTTGTTGCGGCTGGTTGTTTATCTTAATGTGTGGATGAGAATGCATGCCTGGCCTAACCTATGCTTTGTGCAGTATTAAGCCCAGGTGTGAACTCGGCGAGTGGCAGCAGTACTTTGTGCACATTACAGAAAAGGCCCAAAATTGTTGACTACTGTAAGATATAAATAAAATTACACATTAATATTTTTTCAGAATTTACGCTAAAACCACAAAACGACAATGTATTGTATTGTACAGGCAGCCCACGTGACTAAGAGCAAAGCGTTAAGTGTTTATATTCTACGAAGGAACGCAGATCTGCTCCTCAGTGAGCCCTCTTAACTAGTGAAAGGTCATTGCTAATGAACAGGCAGATGGCAACACTTGATGACTTAGCATATTAGTTGCATGGCCTTTGACTCCACTGAGTGAGAAAGTGAAGGAGGTAGTGGAAATGAATAGCGGTGAATCTCAGCAGTGTCTTTTGTCCATTTAAAAGTGATTGAATGTGAAGCTGTTTAGTCTGGTGAACAACCTGTAACCAAGAAGAAGGGCGACCAAAAGCAGATTTGCATGAATTAACTGTTTATTTCATGAACTGGACAGGTATTTTTCATTTTTTCAAGGAAACCATGCAGCAAAGAAATTCTACAAATTTCCACACAAAAACATGATATCCTGAAATTGTTCATTTTTGTTTAGTGGCGTTCTATGCTTTCAGACATACAGGAGAAAAGCAGGAAACTAATGTGCAATGTTTTTTTTTTTCTTCAGTTCATGCTACATTTTGAATATTCTATAGTGGTTCTTAATTCATCAAATCCGGTCTGTGACACGTGACAGTTCACCTAGCCAAAGGAAAGAATGAACTAAGTTTATTCTGTTGACGTGACTTCCTTTAGACGTGTTGTTTTGTCAGAGCATCCAGATTGGAGAGCCCCCGATATTGTAAATGGAAATAGCTGGAGCGTGTAAGCAATAATTGGCAGGTGAGGTCAAAAATACAAAGGCTGGTTTTCCTGGAGCCTGAATGCGACACAGTCCAATGTGCTGTCCTTGCTGCTTCTAGAGACACAAACTCAACAGTCAGATCTATAAATATCAGATCATGTTGACTGAAGCCACGTCATTACAATAACAACAATGATCATACATGATCTAAGAATGAGACCTCTACTAATGGCTGCTAAAGAAACTCTTATGTTTAATATATATATATATATATATATATATGTGTGTGTGTGTGTGTGTGTGAGTGGCATTATAAGAAACCTCCATTATATCTCTGCCTCTCTAGTCATTTTGCCCAAGCACAAAGATCAACTATCACTGTTGCCATGGAAGACACTCTTAATGTTTCACTGTTTACTGCTGAGATACAGGGGCACTTCAGCTGCCCACTAATGTGTTGTGAGGATTCCTGTATTAAAACCACTCATCAAATGTACCGACTTTCCCTCCTGCCTCCACAGCTCAAGGCTTTTAGCTGGCAAGACTTGGTTTTGGCTGAAAACATAAGCAGTAATACTTAGGATTTACCATCTCTTGGTAATTGAGTCTGCCAGAAAAGATGCAAGAGGCAAATTTGTGTGTTTCTGAAAAATATATCGTCGTAGGATGTGAGTCAACATTTGCCAGAACAATAAAAGTCTGTTTCTTTTAGAGAAGTGAAGCATCCAACCTTGGCTTACATGATGTGGGAATAGCCCGTCAGGTCCATCGCACAAACCACAACTATTTGTGGGTTAAAGAAAGCAGGAAATCAATGAATGATAAGTATAAAGGCAGAGTGCAGAAATAGAACATGGTGGGTTTGTAGCATTGAAGTTGCCAAGGTGTCTGTCCAAAGCGCTTTAAAATTGTTCCTTACATATCTATAATATTCCAAAAATATCTAAGAGAAGTAGGAGCTTCAGAAATGGGAAATCTTTAGTTGTAGCTATTACTAAATATATCACAAGAAATTTTTTAAATCAAATTATTAAACATTTATTTGTCTGAGCTGTAAATTATCTTTGACATTGGGCTGAAATTGTGCACTTAATGAAAGAAATGAGAAGAAAACACTATTACAGTAAATGCAAAAACATAACATTGACTCTTCAGTTACTAATTGATAAACAAAATCAGATCGAAAAGTGGTAAACACAGCTAATCGCAGTAATAGCTTCTACAGTTGTTTTGTTTTTTTTAAATAAAGAGATCGTAAAGTTATTGACAGCAAAAGCTCAGCTGTCACAGCTGGACACAACGTTGGACCAAGAGTAGCTTCTTTGAAGAGAAAAAAACTAAGAACATAAAGTTATTCACCGGAGAGTAGTAGGAGAAAGTGGCAGAGTGAGGAAAATGATACGTAGCTTAAGCAGCATAACTATAGAGATAGCTTGCAGGGGTGTCAAACTCCAGTCCTCAAGGACCGGTGTTCTGCAACTTTAAGATGTGCCTCTGCTGCGCCACCTGAATAGAATAATTAGGTCATTAAGGCTCTGGAGAACTTATCTACACAAGGAGGAGGTAATTAAGCCATTTCATTCCAGTGTTTTGTACCTGTGGCACATCTAAAAACTGCGGGACAGCGGCCCTCGAGGACTGCAGTTTGACACCTGTGGTAGAGTAACGTATAAACCACTCTGACCTCAGTGGATTCGTGGTATTCATGTGGATTAGGAACCACAACTGCTTGCAAATAGCTAAGTCTCTGAATACCTGAGACCTCCTCTCGAAACGTTTTAATTGCCTTGTTATAGTTTAGACACCAAATATGTGTTAATATACATGTTATGTAAAAGGGGAAACTTTCTTATCTCCGCTGTTGGGGAGTACAGCCAATCAGCTCCAAGATAAATGAAAGGCACTTCTGGACTGGCTAGCTTGACTGGCTAGCTGGCAAAAGGTGTGTCAACTAGAATCATGCCAAGGCTATTTTAGTTTCCCAAGCATTTTTAAATTGGCACTCTTGCCCTTTTCTCTCTCTTTCTTTCTCTATTTTTTTTTTATTTTTATTTTTTGAAAATCTGATTTTATCATTTTTCTTAGCAGCATAGTAACTGACAGGGCCCCCATTTTTTATTTATTTATGTGAACAAAAAAATAAATAAATAAATTGTGGAGGATCCCCTGTTGGTCAGGGGCCCTTTGGATTGTCATAACTTTCCCCCCTTTACGGCGCCCCTGGGTTTATCAAAGAATCATTTCAGAGATCTTCTATATCTGTTTTTTTTTTTTGTTTGCTTTCTCCGTTGCTACTTTCCGCTATCTTGAAAATCAAACACATGCAGTCAGCAACTCCGTGATTCATAGCTGAATAATTATTAAGAAGCCATTCGGATCTTATTCTGGTAGCCGACCATAATGTAACAATTTCAAACAGATGGCATATATCACAACAGACAATGGCTCTGTGCTGCGGAGGAAAGGGAAAGTGCTTTTAAATGTGACGAGTTTTATGGAACAGATGGACTTCTCCCATCCTAAAGGAGCCGGGTCTATTAGTTTTTATTAAAGTCTTATTAACCTCGGTTAGGGAGGATTAATTTGGCACTAAATGTTTAAAGCGGGTGATCAAATACTGAAAACTGACAGAACATTTGTCTGACGCGCAGATTGTCAGAAGAATTGCTATTTAAAAGATGAGTCACGACATTAAGTTTAGGATTTAAAAGCGTCTGCATTGAATAAGAAGTTTGTCTCTGACGGGAAGTGAGACGGGCTGTTCTTAAATAATAATAGGACAAAGAAGAAGTTTTAGTGTTTTGGGTTTTCTGCATGTACAAAAAAAACTTTATTTATACCACTCTGTAATCAAAGAAAAATTCATGAAAGCGATCAACTCCTTTTTATAACTGCAGAGTATTTTTTTATTTTTTTTTCCATGTTTCCTCTGGTATTTTGATTGTTTCCAGTGAGAGAAAACAAGTTGGGATGTAAGATTCCTACCACAATCTCAACTGTGAAGGATATGTGTGTGCAGATGCTTTGCTGAAGGAGGGACTGGTGCACTTTTTAAAACATATGCTGGGGAAATAACATCAGGCGGACATAATAAAGCAAAATCTCAAGATGTTAATAGAATAGAATAGAAAATGCTTTCTTGATCACAAGGGGAAAGTGCTTATTTCTTGAAAGCTACTCCATCTTAGGTAATAAATACAATACCTTTGAGTGATAAATTCAAAATGACTAGATTTAAACAAATAAATAATTAAATAACAAGCAATCACATGCAATATATTAATCAATAAATAACCTATAAAAGATGATGTTTGGGATCTTTGAGCTTGAACAGTGATGTCTTACAAATTGGGTAACAAGGTTAATGTTTTGGAGTGGCCATCATTAAGTTTTTACTTCAGTCTCATAAAAAAAAAAAATTAAAATATTAATAGAGCTGAAAAGTTGTGAGCCCACAAACCTGACTGGGCTACACCATTTCTGTCAGGAGGAATGGGCCAAAAATCTATCAAACTACTGCAAGAAGATTCTGGAAAGAAGTCCAAAACATTCTGATTACTCCACCAAATCCTTAAGGTGCTTAAGTATGAACCTACTCTTTTGTTATGTTTGTCTTCACGTACTGAGCTCTCGGGTTAGAATTAAACTTTTGGAAAATGGTGAGCTTCTTTTCATCAAGACTCACAGAGTAGTAGATCTTACGTTGCTGTGAGTCATCACTTTGATTTAATGAAACTGGCAAAGCAACTGAGAGAAACTTTACTTTGTTCCTGGCAACTCCAAATGTAAAAGAAGAAGAAAAAAAAAGAAACTCTAAAGTTTACGGTCCACGCCGGACCCAGAAAGTCATGGCTCTCAAATCTTGATTGAAATGAGTTACAGCAGGAAAAAAAGGTCATGGAGAAAATCTGCTGGATTACCGGGGCTTTAGAACAGTAACAAACTCCATGTGTCTGTGTTTCTGTTCGCTCTCAGCGGAGAAATGTGGAGAATGAGATCCAGCAGGGACTCTTTTTTTATTTTTTTTTTTGTAGCCATAGGAATTTGTAAGGTTCACAGCAAGAACAATAAAGGCTGTAAGATGGAGCTTGAAGGTGGAGGAAAAAGAGCGTAACATTTTCAGGGTTGCAATTCTTTGCTGTCAGTAGGAGTTTAGTCGTTAAACCCAGCTGCCCTTTTACCGCCAGTTTTCTTGATTGTGAGTTTCTTTAGGTCCATCTTAACATCTATCCACGTCTACGAAGCTTAATGGGACTTTGACTCAGTCAGGAAGGCAGCAGGGAACGCTTGCTGCCTTCCTGACTGAGTCAAAAAAACGCACACACACACACACACCTCATAGAAATCTGCTCGGATGACCAAAATCATAGCAACAACCCAATTTCCCTCAAGAATGTCAGAGGGAAAAGATTAAAGTTTTATTATTGATAGTTGTTTGAGTTACCACCTAAATTAGAAGCTCCTAATTGGGAAACAGAGTTTGTGTAAATGTGATTGGTTGGTGAAGGTCATAAAGGTTTGTTCATTGGTGAGCATCAACCAGCATCACAGAGACAAGAGACGCATCGATCCACTTCTTTCCCTTTAGAGACCAATACAGATATCGGCAGATGCCGATCCGATACAGAAAAACGGTGCTGAATTGACTTAAAATATTTCTTCTTTTCTTTTTAAACACAGACATCTATGAATGTATTATGTCATAATTAAGACATAAATGTGCCAAATTACGAATGTATTTGATAACTTACATTACATTTCAGCACATTTAAATACACCAATCGCTTCAGAAGCTTGGTCAAACATGTCAGACTTTCATTTGTTCAGTCAGTGCAAATAGGAACGAAGACCAAGTAATCCAAGCCATGAACATCTCAGAGAGGATCGTTCAATCCATCATCTGGAGATGGAAAGATTATGGCAATCCTGCAAATTTATATAGCTGTCAAGCCGACAGGTCTGGGAAGGATTATCATGATCTTTCATGTTTTCATTTTGCATTACAGGATTGCTGTGTGTGGTTTTGAGTTTGTGTCAAAGACAATCTGTCTTTACTAAAAGCTTATGTTTATTTTCCTATTATCTGATCTGCTTCCATATTCAGTTAAAAATACTTTGTTAATCCCAAATGGAAATTAAATGTCATGCTGTTCAATTCTATTTAAATCAATTATGCTCGTTTGTGTTGCAACAATTCACAGCATATGTCATTTCAGGGCACTTTACCACCTGTCCTTTGTGTTGTAAGAATGCAGAGGAACAGCTGTTTAGGCTTTTTTTTTTTTTTTTTTTTAAATGTGTTTCTCCTTCCCTCCAGCACCACATGACCTGCCTCTCCTATTGTACGCCGAGTTCCTGTTTAATGAAACGAACGCAGCTCTCGCCATCAGCTGTCCTCAGATGACTACTGCCAGACTGCAGTGAGTCAGCAGAGAAAGCAAAAAAAAAAAAAAAAACCTAACAGAACATGGATGCCACTGAGGGCTCAGGGAACATTGCAGCATCAGCTCACAAATCAAATGGCACTGTGAACCAGAGAGAACCGTCTGAGATGCACGCTGCACTGCGATCTGCAGGGAGGATGTTGGAGAGAGAAGGGTTCGTCATACTGGGTGGGTTCTGGACACAAAGGCCTCGTGTGACCTTAGTAATGTCCCCATCATGTCGCAGCCATTCTGTCTCCTCTCGTATATATCATTTACAGAAGCAATTATAAACCCTACAAGCACAACTACAACAGCAATTGATAGGGGAGGCTGTCAAATACTATTTAGAAAAAAAACTTTCAGTCAAATTCTTGGGATTAAGAAATATTACATAATTGAACTGTTTCAGAAAATCACTTTAGCAATTTTTACTAGACAATCAAAATCGTACTTGAATAATTTTTATATCCACTGATGTTAATGTCACTAATTAACTGATGTAAATTACCCTACTTTTAGCCATACGTTGAAATATGCCATAAATGATAGGTCATGCATGTTCATTTCAATTCCTTTTAAATCCTTCCATCAGGCTGCCAGGAGGACAACAGATGAAAATGAGCCTCTTTGGCTCAATGTGCCATCTTTACTTGACGTGTGCACATTGATTAATGTGCTTTGTCCCCTGTCAACACTGGCTGAACTATTACATGCCGTAACCGTTCAGATCTGTCCGTCAAGCAGGTGCAGAATGGTTTTCAGAGTTGTGTAAGAATGTTGGTCTTTAGCAGGATGAGAAAGGCTCAGACTGTTGATAGGAAAACTGATGGAGCTAACTTCATACTAAACATAATAGCCGGAGGTACAATGAATTGGGAAAGATCAAAGTATATTGTCTTGGAAGGACTTAAGGCCATGGTTTATTATTTATTTTACATTATATTTAGAATTCCTAATTGCACTTTCTGAACCATTCATATAATTGTTCTGAACGGTCATCGATAACTTATGACCGTCAAGTTTAACCAGACAGTCGACCTATTGTTTTTGGCCGTTTTGTTTCATTATTTGTTTTACATTGGTTGTTATACTAATTGAACTGACTGAACAAATGAAAGTTGTGTTGTTTCTACGTGTTTCACCAAGCTTGGAAAGAAATTAATGTATTTAATTGCACTACTGGTATAAATGTATAACTCGGTACATTCATGTCTGTCTTTTTTTTTTAAAGCATTTTATGTCTATTCAGCGATGTTTTTCAGCATCGGATCTGTACCGATACAAAAAAACTAAACCTCAGATATCGGCATCGAAAGTGGGCAAAAAAATGGACCGGTGCATCCCAAATTTACCCCCTACAAAGATACCGATACCTGTGGTATTCACCGTGTACACAAAGGACGACACCTGGTGCCATTTTCTCTTCCTCTCCCATGTCAGCCGCAGTAAAGCCTCCTATCTTCACTATGGTCATCTGCTGGAAACAGGGCTAGGAGCAAATGTGGAGAGTTGCAGCAGAAGACGCCTGCCTGCTGCATACCTCTGCAGCAAATGTAGATGGAAAAACACCTCAGCAGGAATAAGAGGAGGAGGGGAAAGAGACAGTGGGAGTGGGGGATGTTGAATGGCAAGTGGTGCAACACTGCCCCCCTGTGAGCAGAGGTTAAGAGTGTGTGTTTAACCTCGGTGTGCATGGTTCCTTTTGAAAAGCCAGTCTGTCTCTCAGCAAAGAGTCGTCCCACGCATCCTCGTGTTGTGGACCCCGCTGCCTTTTGAGTAAGACGTGAAGCGGCTTTTAGCCTGGATCCCGTGTCGAGCTTATATCCCAGCTCTTGAACCTTTGACATTTCTCCTTCTTCCTCTCAACCAGCAATTTTCTTGTCAGCCAGCAAGATGCAAAAAAAAAACAACAAAAAAAAACAATACAGATGCAACAAACTGTCACGGAGGAATAGCAGCAATACGAGTCAGAAGTAGAAGCTCTCTCTGCAGATCACCTGCTTCCTGTGAGATTACATGTTGAACAAAGTCTTAGATCGATGCCTCTTCTTACATGGAAGGGTCACTGTGAAAATGCAGTGAGGATGGTTAGTTATTCTGATCTCTCTGACCTTTTTGTGGCATGTTTGCATGCAGGCTTCATGAAAAGGGCAACCGTGAAACGTAAGAGCCAAGCAGAAAGCAAAGGGGGGGGAAGCCTTTCTAAAGCCGGGAGCGTTTGTAATACATGAAGAGTCGGCTACGGCTCTGATCCCTCGGGCTCCGTGACACAAACACAGCAAGAAAAACACAGAGGCGACAACAACTGCTACCAAACAGAGCGACGTCTGTAGTAATGAGACACATTTCGGAGGTGGGGGACAGCAAATATGGAGCCTTACATCATTTATTTGCATACAGAACCAGTTGAACTTATTTGTTTTCTCATGTGACTTCTACAAACCTTTTTTGTTTTTGTTTTTTTGTTTTTTTTGTGATTTCTCATAATACACCAACACCATAAATAATCATTCTGGAAAGTTGTGACATGGATTTCTATTCAGCAATATGTTGTAAACCAGTTTTTCATCACATTTATGCTGCAGTCTTTTAGGGTCATTTGCATTTTGCAATACATGCCATCGAATGAGGCCAAGCTAACATGACAGGGGGAGGAGATTGTGTGCGGAGGGGCGGGGCCAGAGGCTGACTGGCTGGATTGGACTTGGAACCTGTTGATAACTTGCATCTAGAACCTCCAATAAAACACTGTAAAGTCTAGTACTCTTTATTTTCCTGTTAGACAAACACCGCAAAATCCTGCCCGCGTACAAGTATGATTATCAATTGATGTATGCACAAAGTTTTTCAAATAAGGCCGTGTTCACTAATGAGCATATTTTCTCCCACTGTCTCCTGCCTTTTATTCATAAAGGATTTTGTAGGAGAGAAAGAAAAAAAAAAAGAGCTCCTCGTTGAGCACAACGGCAGCTTTGTTCCGAAAATAGTCGGCCTTGTGATTTTAAATTCAGTCTGGAGGCTTGAGACCAATGAGACAAGATCAAAGAAGTCTCTTTAGACTCACTTACTGCAGAAAAGAGAGCGGGCGAGAGAAAAATGCAAGTCTCGCTGGATCACACGAGGAAATTGTTCTCTGCTCGCCTCCACCAAATTATATTAGATTGAGTCACTGTGGCAGCCAAAGAAGATCATCTTTAATGTGCTCTTTAATGAGAAGGAAAATGTTTGTCTCCGGTGATTGAGGCTCTCGCTGCGCAAATTATAAGCGAATCAGCTCAGCAGCATGGGCTCCTGACTGATGAAAAGTGGCTGAGGGACAGCATTCAATTAGTGCATTAGATTGACACAATCAGAACATGTAATGGGTTTCAGGGCTTTAGCTCCAGCCTCAACACTCTGCAACTAAATGACTCCTAAAAGGTCATTTTAAGATAGCTGAAGAAGACTTTGACTTTCATCACACACATGCACGCGCATGCGCACATGCACACGCACAGCCGAGGATGTTTGTACAGAGCTGTCAGCTGTTACCAGAACATTTTTATGTTTATTTATAGGAAATAAGTAGGAAACTAAGTAAACAGTAAGACGAGCAGTTCTCCTGCAACTGTCAGAGCCCAGCAGGGTTCGGAAAGGTTGAATTTTCATTTCTGAGTCGTGAACCACCTTGATGTTATTGGGAGTCAAAAAAAAAAAAAAAGGCTAACAGTAGCTAGATTGATTATACACTACAGAAACACTAAATGTTACCTGTAATACCCCCTACAGTAAATACCTCAGCGAAATTAAAATAAGACGAAACTAACTTACATGTAACCTTTCATCAAGCTGTAGGAGTTTGTTTTAAGTAAAATAATTCTTGAATATTGATTTTTAAAGAAACGTGGAGCAAGAAGAAAAGCCAATGCAATTTTTTTTTTTTTGTTTTAATGTGATGAAGAGATTTAGTCAGTTTGTGTTTGACCTCTGTAGCATGTTGTTGTAACCAGAGTGTGTGTCTTTGGTAAAAGTACAGCCATAGATTGCTGTCAGGCGTATTTGCTTGTTTCTCTGTGTTAATTTGGCCCGTTTCTGGAACACTGCTTCAGTCATTATTTAGATTGTCAGTGTGAGCCGGTGTGTGTAGATCAGTGCAGGTTCATTACTTCACCCACTGAACTGGACTCTGCCACCAGAGTTATCTGCCTCCTAATGGAGAAAGGATAAGAATACCTGCGATACAAAAGAAAAACAACTCGCTGCACCAGTAAAATGACGATATAAAAAAGCTAAGAAGATGATAATATACTGGATAGAAGTTGCTGGGTTTTTTTGTAAATCCGCTCTGATTGGATATCCTTGCAAAGCTGAGAAAAACAGAAATTTAAATAACAAGCAGAATAAGAGTAAAGTTACAGCTGTTATGGGTCATGCTTATTGGACTAACTTGGCACTAAGAAGGTATAATTGAAGATGTCAAGAGAGAGTTTCATCATAGTCATTTGGGATGATATTACTACATAAAAAAATGCTTATATTTTTAGTATCAGATTGTGCTGCCTGTATGAATGAGACACACTTCCCAAACTCTGACTGAGCCAAAGCTTCTCTTTGAGAAATGTGAGCTGTTGTCATAGCATACAAATAATTTTAGCAAACATGTTTGTTACATTGGAAACAGTTTTTTTTTTTTTTTTTTAAATGGAGACAGAAGGTAAAAATATATCATTTTCGCTGTCAAATGTGAAATCTACAGGTGTCCAAAATCTTTGAAGATTGTGCAATAAAAATTTTTTTTTACAAATTATATATATATATATATATATATATATATATATGTATATATATATATATATTTTTTTTTAAATATATATAGAAATATATATTTTTTAAAGGGCATTGGCTGCTGACCCCTGAGTGCCTGATCAAAGTATTTTACAAACTATTGGTCAACTTGGACTTTCAACTCTTAACCATATTCCTCTAACTCCTATTTTCCAGACCTAGTTGAGGTGTGCCACAGGAATACTGACATCATGGAGCGCAATCTCTAAGAGAAAAAGAAAAAAACAGAGAGTTTGTATGAAATAAGAATAACTTAAACAGCTTTAGGATCAGTCATGTTGCATGCAGACCCTGGTTTCTCATTTGTTATTAGGCTGACTTCCCACTGTGTGCTATTAGAGGATTCCTAAAATGTGATATAAAAAAAAAAAAAAAAAAACCCCGGTGCTCATTTTAATCCCTGCTGTGAACATGGCGCCTAAAGTATGGCTTAAAAAGTTCATTTTTACTTTAGATTGATGGCTAGAACCTCCCCTTCCCCTTGACAAACATGAAACCATTTCTCCCATAAAGACTGAACACATCAGTTATTTAATGAATGTCATCTTGGCAACAGCTTCAGCTATCAGCGCTAATAATATTCACACCTTATAAAGCTGCTGATTTCTTCTTACGCTCAGCTGTCTCTGTTGGCTGTCAGCGCAAAGCGGCCCTGCATAATCACCGCTAATAAATTAATCCCAATAGAACTGTCACATCTCATTTGGACACATTTGCACATGATTGTGTTTGTTTATGTTCAGTCTGGTAGAAGAAGAAGAAAAAAAGGCAGAAGCTTTGACTGGCAAATGGCTGGAATTAATGAATTTCACTGCTGCCCCTCCTCCCCCCACCCATCGCTTGCAAGAGAAATCAAACTCCTTTACCCAGAAACTCGACATGATGGGCGATCCTGAGTTGAACACAGCTGTCAGACGTCTGTAGACGTTCTGCTTTGATATGCTCTATGTGTGTTTTGGAGTTGATGACTCCCTTGGATGATTAGTGTGGTAAAAAAAAAAAAAAAAAGGAGACAGCTGCCAGGAGAAAATGATCAGGCTAAAGATGATGACAGACATCAGACTGAATAGTGGAGGGCTGTGCGAGCTCCAAACGATGCTCCCTTTCATTGAAGGTCCAATGAACTTGTAACCAACATAGAATGTAGATAGCGAAACAATAATGCAAAACCTGGAAGTCCTATTGACATTTATTTGAGGCATTTCAGATTTTTATTACATTTCTGAGTATATGTCAGTATCACAAACCTTGCTAAAATGAAGGTTAGTAATTTTTCTTTGTAAAAAAAATGTTTAAAAAATCCATTTATTGTAGAAAGATGATAAAGCACATATTATTTCTCAAATAGACATTGTGAAGTGAGGATACGTAGGGAATGTTGTGGGATTGATGTTAACCATTTTTAATCGAGAAAGGATTTGATACAGGAGCGTGGAAATAAAAGGATATTACATATATAGGCATTTAGGCAGTTTTGGAATATTTTAGCAATATTTTTGACAAAATATGATTTTTTTAAATTTGCCCACTAATTTGACCCTTTGTGGTATAAAATTGTAGTCAACATTTTAAAAAATATAAATAAATAAAACACAATTTAAGCTAGGGATACTAAAATACAATAAATTCACACCACAAATAAATGTTCACACATTTGAACATATTATTGGTAATTTATTGGTATTTATTGATAATAATTTATTTATTATTTATTGATAATTTATTTATTCATTTATTAATACACTTTTTTATTAATTATCTAATCAATAAAAAGTTTTTTGTAACTTCAACATCATATGCGTTTTGTGTTTGTTTTGTTTGTTTGCAATCACGATGAGAGATGGTTGGTTAATATCATTGTTGACGGGCAGACCTGCAGGCACACACTTTAAAAGATGATAAAAAATATTATAAAAGAGACAATAAAAGGTATCGGTGCTCCAACCCCCCTGCACGCGCCCGCTCTGCTGCGCCTGGAAATCACCATGACAACCGCAGACTTAACTGGCTTGACTTCTATTATGTGTTTGTTTCTTTAAATACTCGCAGGAACTTCGAGATAGTTCATTCCGTCCACAATTTAAGGGCCTGTGCGACCAAATAATCACCTCGTCTTGTCTGGTGAGTGTAAAGCAAATTAAACCTGAGGTTTAATTTGAAAAACGTGTCTTGTTAACCAGTCGACGCTAAATGTGTGCGCCACCGTGTGCGCAGTCTGTTGCGGTTACTCCTCTTACGTTGTAGTTTTCCTGCTTTAGTTTTGTTTTTGAACGTAACCGCGAAGCTCCCCTTTCTAACATGTCGGTGGAAAGAAATAGCTGTATTTCTTTCACTCTGCCGGGCGCAACGACTTGGGTCGCGTTGCTTGCCGGTTCTGGTGGACAGCCGTTGGTTGGTGTAATCCCGTTCACACTGCTATCAAGGAGCGAATCTGTTGGTCTGCCTCCATCACTTTCACACAGCTCTCCCCTCAGACAGATCCCATTGGTCTGCTCTGTACAGTGGACTTTATTGGAACCTGGGATGGTTGATTGGACTATACCTTCCAGACCTCTCCGGTCTTCTGGTTCTGCTCTGCTCTGCAGCCCCAGAACCAAAACCAAACTCGGAGAAACAGCATTAAAACACCTTAAATCCGGAACAAACTTCCAGAAAATTGTAAAAAAAAAAAAAAAAAAAAAAAAGCTGAAATGTCGACCGAGTTCCTTTAAGCCAAGTCTTAAAACGCACCTGTTTAGAAATGCCTTTTCGGAGCAGTAACTGGAAAATTGATCAATGCATTTGATGATTTTGGTGATGGCATTAGATAAAATGCAATACTTCTTGTTTTATAATTGAAGATTATAAAACAAGAAGTTTTCATATGAAAACATATGATGTTTTCATGATGTAAACACTTTGAGCTGCCTTGTTGTTGAAAAGTGCTACAAATAAACTTGACTTGACTTGGAGAAAAACACCCAATGAACCACAAGGTGGAGGATATTCCCTTCAAAATTTTCCACTACACTCATCCAGTGAAAAAGACGTTAGAATAACTTAAGCTTGTAAGGGATTACTCTTCATTTTCTGAATCCCATGTTGAAACAATGGCACATTTATTTTTTCAATGTCAATACAGTAAGGTATTCATTCTCAATGAGTAGAGAACGGCCAAGATTGCAACAGGGATGAGGTGAGAACAACACAGAGGTGCTTGACTGTGAAGATGAGAAGAGCTAATTAAGTTACACCTTCACACCTCATCTGTCCCTCTTCTACTCAGTGCCCGTACCCCAAGCCCGCAGCTGGTCACATCTCGTTAGAAGACAAGATGTGACCTCTCGCTAAGATGCAGGTCTTGGGTGTGATCCCAAGGTTGCTCAAAGCCTGTGCCACTCAGCTCTGTGGCGTACTCCATCTGAACCTACAGCGGGACCCAATGATGTGGAAAACATGCCTTCTCATTCCAGTGCGGAAGACGTTATGTCCCTGTGCCTCCAAGGACTGTATTTCATTGGGGCTGACGTCTCCAATCATGAACATCCTGGAGAGACTTGTCCTAGATAGAGCAACTCCAGCCTCTGGTCAAGCCACTCCGGGAACTCTTGCGGTTTGCCCATCAGCCCAAGCTTGGAGATGAAGATGCCGTCATCTTTCTGCTCCAGTCAGTGAGCATTGTGAAAATTATGTTTTTCTTTCTCCAAAGCGTTCAACTCCATCCGTTTGGCTCTACTGGGTGAGAAGCTGTTGGGGATGCAGGTGGATCCCCCTGCCTTGTGTCTTTGACTGTGGACAGGCTGACCACGGTTTCAGCGTCGTAAGGCATGGAGGAGGTTTTGTGGAGGGAAGAGGGGTGTAGGAGAGAGCTGTGAGGGAGGGAGACTGTTGGGTCAGGGGGCTGGTATGGGATAGAAGTGAAGGAAGGGGGCCGAAGTGGCAAAGTAACCGCAGGCATGCCTCCACCTGCCTCAATGAGGAATGCTAAGAGAGGAAGATGCACTGAGGGAGAACAGGATCAGTGACAATGGAGGGTCACTGATCCTCAGTGGGTGTTTCATATGTGTGATTTTAGGAGTATTAACATTTTTTTAATTGTATTTTATTGAAACTGTAAACCTTTAGTTTTCTTCAGTTGAAGTAGTTCGTTTATGCTTCTTGAATTTTCAGGAGTGTTAAAATGTATCTGGCTTTCCTAGAATGCCCACGTTTCCTTACGTGTCTCAGATTGGACTGTGCTCCCGGAGATGGTTCTGAAAACGAGGTTTTTTTTCTGTAGACAATGCTTGTTTGTTGACGGTGTAAAAACAATATTTGAAAACATAACAGAACGTTCAAGATATCACATACGACTGTGGACATTGCCATGGCAACAACAGACTTAACTGGCCTGATTTCTATTGTTTGTTTTTAAATTAGTTGAATTAGTTGATTTTGTCCAGACTTTCAATGTGGGATCAAAGAAGCCCCCTCTTCTTGTCTGGTAAGCGTAAACATAATTAAAACAGAGTTTTAATGTGAAATTGTATCTGTTAAACAATACATTGACTATTAAGGTCTGTTATTGGGTGAGAATACAAGTGGATGTTTTATTTTTACAATTTTAGGATTTATAAGTCTGAATAACATTTTCATTGTATTTTATTGTAATTTCCTTTTAAAAAGGAGTCTTCTTTAGTTGTAATAGTTTGTTTATATGTTTCAGGACTTTTGAACTTGAGCCATCTATGATAAAAAAATTTAAAAAACACCCCGGGGTTCACAGGTCGCCCTGTTTTGTCCACCAAGCAAAAGTCTTTTGTATTTTAGATTGGATTAGATTGTATTTTAGATTGAAGATGGTTCTAAAAAAACAAAATAGTGGAGACAAGTGTGTATTTTCTTTGTTATAAAAAATGGTTAAAATATCACACATTGTGCAAATATGGTAATTACCACGACAACAACTGACCTGATTTCTACTGTTTGTTTTTAAATACTTGCAGGAACTAACTGAGATAGTTGTGTTCAAACTTTCAGAGAATCCTCTCTTCGTGTCTGGTAAGTGTAAAGACAAACAGGGATTTAAAATGTACCTGTCATACAGTTAATGCTAATTTTTAATCTGTCATGTTAAAAACAAATGGGTAATTTATGCATATTCTAACATATTATCAATTACTCCTATTACAAATATCTTACAGTAAAATTACTTCAAGACTTTAGACAAAGCGTTGATATTTTCAAGGAATACAAATAATTCCAAAAACGAAGCAAACTATGTGCTAGTTTTATATGCTGAATTGTGAATGTGGTTGTGAGGGACCGGGCCGGTCAGCCTTGAGTACACAGTAGCAGATTTTCAAAGAACATGGGTTTTATTCCCCAAAATAACAAAATTCAAACAATTATTACAATCATCTCTTCTTGAATGTAAGCTAAACAAAGGAGATGATTGTAATTGTCAGGAGACATAGGGTTAGGTCAAACCCTATTTACGTCATGGGAGAAAAAGTTGAGGTGGTTGTGGAATATAAATACTTCTGTGTTCGCCTGGGTGACAGACTGGACTGGAGATGCAACAGTGAAGCTGTCTGTAAGAAGAAACAGAGCAGACTGTACTTACTGAGGAAAGCAAGATCCTTCAAGGTTTGCAGCAAGATGCTGCAGTTTTTCTATAAGTCTGTTGTTGAGAGCGCCTTCTCTTCTGCTGCCATCTGTTGGGGCAGCAGCATCAAAATCAGGGACCTAAAAAGGCTCAATAGCTTGATAAAGAAGGCTGGTTCTGTTCTGGGGACGACTATAGAACATTTGGAGATTATTATGCAAATAAGAACATTACACCAAGTAAAGACATTCATGGACAACTCTGACCATCCTCTTCATGAGACTGTCTTTGGAAAACAGAATGTCTTCAGTCAGAGGCTTCTTCAGATTAACTGTAATACAGACCACTACAAGAGTTACAATAGTCGTGACCATCATAACACTGCAGAATTTGAATTAATGAGTAACAACATATAATTTGGGATCAACAAAGTATTTTTAAATTTGAATTTAAACATGAGGTTAACAGCACGTGTATCTCTATTTTTACTGCAACACAGGGACAAGCTCAGCTGCTGTACGTCACTATGACTAAGGCCAATGACCAACTGATGCCCCAGTATAACGCAACAGTCACCACACCATCACCAGAAAACGGGGACCCATCGACCGCGGATGGGTCACATGGCTCAGCGATCCAGCGGTTCTGCATGAAGTTTCTCTTTAGCCAATATCCTTTGATAATTATTTCAAGGGATGTTTGTATCAAATAACAAGTGTTCTTTAATTTAACCTATCTACTCTCCATTTTTTTAGACTAATCAGGTTGCAAAAGTTGTAAGTTGTAATTCTCAACCTCCATTGCAATTGAATAATTTTATTAGGTTTTGTCCTTAACTTCACACACTTGGGCAGGCTCTATGGCCTTTTTGGTCATACTGATTGGCTGTCTTGTTCATGGAATTTACGTTCCTTGCTCAGATGACTATTTCCTGCAAAAGGTGAGAGTTAGATCCGAATTCATTTAGTCACTTGTCACCATGAACTGCAGTCATTGTCTGCCAGTAATGCATGAATTTAACTTGTTTCCAATCAGATTGCATCCCGCGTTATGCTTGGCTACTTCACTGTGGAGCTGATAATCAGAGTGAAGGCCCTGGGCCTCCAAGAATACCTGACATACTACTGGCACAGATTTGACATCTTTGTTATTTGTATAGAGTTAGTAACCCTATAAGACTCTGGTCTTTTTGTGTCACAATGTCAACCATGTCTAAAACAAAGTAAATGAAATATAAAGTGTTGACGGAACATCAAAATCCTCCATAATACATATATTTTTTGTGTGTTTGCTACTTTCTCCTCAGGGTTTTGGACTTAATTCTTGAACTTTGTAGTATTCACCTATCACTCTCCTATTCAGTTACCCCACTGCGACTGTTGAGCAGAATTGAAGGTAATCTTGACGGTCACTTGGACATTTACCACAGTCTGCACACGTTACTGTCTGGATGCAAAACAATACTGGTCAGCATTCCCACCCAGTATGGATGGATGAATAGATGGACTTTATTTAATATTCTCCTAGAATTCATCCATCTGTCAGATTTCACATTTAAAGTCTCACCACGGCAGAACTGTATTTATATGGAATTTTCACACGAAATATGTCTGCAGTTCTTTTTATTAAATGGTAGTAAATAAACACGTCAACTTTAAAGTGAGATGAAATTTGTGCAATGCCAGTCTATCAATTAAAAATTGCTTTCAGTGGTCAATTCACGTCTTAAAGGGGCAGTATTATGTGAAATCAATTTTTTTGAGCTTTATGTCAAAAACTTTGTCCTGATTCTTTCATGAATGTTTGAGAAATCCTTTAATCTCTTGTGGCAAACATTCAGCTGTGCAAAACACCTGAGTGGACTTAGCCCACCTACTGAAACTGCGAGTCTGCTGAGCTCATTATACGAGCTACTTCTCAGTAAAAACGTTAAGGGATTAATAGAGGAGCAGTGTTGGAAAGAGCAGGGCTTTCTTAAAAAGACAAAGGCCCAATTTTAGGGCATCAAATTACGATGTCAAATTAGGTCTTATTTGACTTATACAATATTTTTATAACAACTGAAGGTTACATAGACACTTGGATATGATCTAAGATGATACTACGCAGATGAAAAACACATATGCCCCTTTAAAGCTGAACACAGAACCACAGATATCAATTGTGACACAAAAAAAACCTGAGTGAGACAGAAAAACCTGAAGCTTATCCAATTGTCTTTACCTCTGCAGAGATGCGCAAGTTGGTGACCATGCTCGTAGGGATCCTGCCCATGCTGGGAAATGTAATCTTACTCTATGTACTCGTCATATACATCTTTGCCATTGTGGGAGTCCAGCTGTGGGCCGGGGACCTGCTGAACCGCTGCTTTTTGCCCGACGAGATTCTTGCGTAAGACACCCTCCAAAAATCTTTTCCTCTTCTCTCCTGCCTTCATTAAACTCTTTGGGAATATTCAGTCAGTGAGATCATTCACCAGTTTAAGACTTTTAGATTTGTCCCTGACGTTTCTCAAGATCGCCAGAAGAGCTAAGTGAAGATTGTTCATAGCACCAAAAGACTATCAACCCAATATATAAAAAAGAGGAAGGAATAATTATTATAATATGTCACAATGTAAATTAAACAACAAGTAATACTTTTAAATGAAAGGCAAAAACCTACGTTTAAATTGTGAAAACTGCATTAAAGCTAGGGCTTAAGCAGTTGGATTAATTGTGATAAATCAATTAGCAAAATAATTGTCAACTAATTTAATAATGGATTAATCATTAACTTTAGTATACAGACTGTAAAACATCCCAATTGGTGAAAGAACAGCACCCTAAGAGCTGCTACTAAGCCAAAACTGTACAAAGATTATCTATAACAAAAAAAAAAAACACAACCAAGGACACCTCAAGTGTCATAGTTTTAACTTTAAGGTTAAAATTCTGTAAAAAAAAAATAAAAAAAATAATAAAATAAAATTCCTAAAACTGTATTGATTTTAGGTCAAGGAGAAAGCTGTAGTTGGAACAAATGATCATATTCCCACTGAAGAAGTGACATGTTAATGCATTTTAGGCGATATAATCTTTATTTTCTTATTTAAAAATGGAACTGTATTATAATATAGCCTCTGTTTAAGTGGTTGAATGAAACATCTGCAGCATGTACCAATATTTAAAAATCTGATTACTCAATTAATTGCCCGATAATTGATGAAATAATCGATTGCCACAATAGTTGTTAGCTGCAACCCCATAAAATAGTTGCACCTTTAATAGGCCCCAATATTTTGCTGGTTAATCTTTCATTACCACACCAATCATTTTGAACTCTCAAGGTTGACAGCCTCTGCCACTGAGAAAAAATTACTTTTCAAGGCCATATTTCAGAAATATGATTCTTTTTTATATATATAATTTAAACCTTTCATGTGCTTCTATTAACACAGAATATACAGCAACTTAACTCCGAACTACGCGTCCGTCCCTGGCGAAAGAGCTCCCTTCATCTGTAGCCTCGATGATGGCATGCGGTTCTGTAAAGACATACCTCCTACTCGTGTTGGCAATCTCACCTGTACATTACCCGCTCCCCATCTGGATCCACTTGCTTCGACCCGTAATGGTAGTGAATGTGTTAATTGGAATGCATACTACAACATATGTCGGTCTAGTGGACAAAACCCGAACTTGAACTCTATAAGTTTTGACAACATCGGCTACTCCTGGATTGCCGTTTTCCAGGTGAGTTCCAAATTTTTCTCTACTTGTCACTCTGTCACTTTCTCCATAGACACTATGTTGTCAAAAGTATTCAATTTTCTGAATTTGTCACTCATATGAAAGATATGAGTGACAATCATCTTTTCTGAATATGATCGTCACTCATATCAACCTGAGTGACGACCCTTCCTCAATCTGTAGAGGTCAAAATGCTGTCTGCCAACCCCCTGCAGGTTTAACAGCTTCAGCATCTCCAGGGTTTAGGCGTTTGTTTGTTGTAATGTTTGACTATTGTTCCACGAGTCTACTTATGAGGTCCGAGACTGATTTTGGAAGAGAACAGCGTTTTACTCAGGCCAGTCAACCTCTAACACACTAAATATAGTCCTCCATGTCTTTATTGGCTTTACGTTGTATTCAGGTCATATTGAAACTAGAGGGTTCATCCCCAGACCTTTCCTGGAGATTCTGCAAATTCTGCAAAATATCTTGTTGTGCTGAAGCATTCTGCATAAGGTTGACACTATGGTGTGGTTCCACAGACAACATCCAGTCATTGTCTAAGGGTAGAGTTCACTGAGCTCCTGTTAGCGATACATTCTTTTACAAATGTTTGTAGAAGCAGGCTCAATGTCTAGGTGCTGGTTTCTGAATTTAATGATTTGGATGGGGGAGTGAATACTTTAAGCGATGTAGAGTGTATACAGTGAGCCAAATGTTTGCTTTTTAATGTCTAGCACAGAGTGGACCACTTCAAGATTTGCATTTCTCTGCAGACATGCAATGTTTAAATTATAATTATTGTAAACTTTATAATCTGAACTTTACAACTATCTGACCTAACTTGTATTGTAACTGGG
Organism: Poeciliopsis paucimaculata; assembly: GCA_903067055.1. Classification (NCBI taxonomy): domain Eukaryota; kingdom Metazoa; phylum Chordata; class Actinopteri; order Cyprinodontiformes; family Poeciliidae; genus Poeciliopsis; species Poeciliopsis paucimaculata. The sequence continues at coordinate 158,345 of CAEGAD010103274.1, read as the reverse complement.
CTTCTATGTGTCCTTCCAATTTTTTTATAACTCTGACCCACGAAATCTTGGTTTCATTCTGTCTTACCAGAGATTCGTTTCACATTTCAGACATTTTTATTTTACTACATTTTTCCTTTTATTTTTTCTGTGTCTTTTTCTCTGCAGTCTGTCACACTGGAAGGCTGGTCTGACATAATGTACTATGTGATGGACGCAAAATCCTGGTGGAGTTTTGTGTATTTCATCGTCCTCACAATTGTAAGTTGCTTTCTGTATCAGCTGGCAATCTATGGATTTTTTTTTAAGTTTCAAAAAAGCCTCAGGGCAAAAGGTTGTAGAGAAAATGGACATTTCGTAAGCAGTGCTCAACTGAGATTTCCCCGTCTGTAATTGATTTAAGTTGTTTTTGTAGAAGATAGGGGTATTTTGTTTTGTTTTGTTTTTTGTGCTACCTCACATTAGTATTGCAATAGGTTTTGTGTTTGATTGCAGTAAATGAGCAAATACACCCTATTTTGTATACAGTCAGTACTAACAAATACTAATTTAAAATGGCACGCATGTACGCCTTTAAAGAGCGTGCTTGTACATTCTTAACTCTTTGGTTAAAACGAATGTATTAACTGCGTGTTCATAGGTCTGCACAACAGCCGTTATTAACTATTCAGATAAATAAACACAAAAAAGACACAATCAAAACTGTCAGATGGTTTTATTAGCCCATGAAAATAACTCAAAAATAAGTTGAATAATTAGGATGTATTTTTGCTTTATTTCCTCCATACACACATTTAAAAGCTTTTCAAAACCTTCTGTTGTAGCAGAAGTACTTTCACTATTCAAGATGCTGCATGAACAGACCAGTAAATACATTATTGCAAGAGAACACAAAACACATTGCAAGGGAACGCAGATGTATTGCATGGGAATGCAATACTTTTACAAGGAAATGCAGACTTTTTTTTGCTAGGGGATGCATTACTTTTGTGAGGTTTTTTTTTTTTAACCACAGTCATTTAAACTTTGCCATCAGAAGTTCAAATGTATGTGTACCACAACTAAAAACTATTAGCTAGCAAGTTTTTTCCTCAAGGTTTCTTTTGTATGATTCCCTCAACTTTCCTCTCCACCCCACATCTAAACATACTGTCAGCATGATCTTGCTCAAGATGGCAACTGCTACAAAGTTATTGATTCAATGCAATCAGCTGGGCTTCAATCTTTCAGCATTAGTTTAGCATTGTAAACTGAATTTTACTGTATTTGACTGCAACAATCAAGTTGGACTGTGCAATGATTTAATCTGTAAACATGACTGAAGTGGATTTATTTGTATATCACATAATAATGGTTCTGTTTGTCTTTTGTAGTGGCTTTTTCACTGTGCAATTACTGTGGATTGGCCATCACAAGAGCAAACTGAACTGAATGGCAGTTAATATCTCATGCAAGCTACAACCTAATTATTTGTTGTTTATGTCTTGATCCAGCTCGGCTCCTACGTCATAATGAACACATGTGCCGTTGTTATTGCCTCCCACTACTCAGATGCCATGAAACACGATCCTGGAAGGAGGTTTCCTGGTACTCTGAGCTTCCATGAATTTTGGGATGGTCTAAAGACAAGGGTTTCAAAACTCATCTCAAGGTTAGAGTTGCATAAATAGTAATGTAAATATTCCTTTAATTGTAACAAACATTAAGGATGTGTTTTAAGGGCCAAAAATCTACAAACACCCGAAAAACTCAAACAAAAAATTAGAACTTATCATCTTAGAAATACAATAATTTGTAAATAATTGAATAAAGGTCATGCATTGCAATCTACAACTATAAGAGTTAAGGAATAAGGAAGTAAATAAATAATTTAATAAATAATAATTGTCATTTAAACTCAAAGTGTGCTATAATATAAATTAATATTTTGCAAATAAAACATCATTTGTTTATTGGTCCCTGTCAAATGTGGCAACATATGAAAACTATGTGACGACATCAATTACAAAGTCCATGAACTTTGTAACTGACAGCCATCTTTGCGGGCAGTTGCTATGGAGTTGCTATGATAAGAATAAACAAGCCACAAGCTTAGGAACACGAGTCATCCTATGCAGGATCATTCCTGCATAGGATGATTCAGATCATTCTTATGCAGCTTATAAACAATATAAGGACATACATTACAATGAATACTATACTCATCTCAGATAATGAACATCATTGAAATTTACTGTAGTATTGATGTAGCAAAATTAGCTTAGCTATTTTAGCTTTTATTTGCAAGCTAAGATGGACATGAAGTCTACATGGACGTTACTACTAGGGGTGCACAGATTTATCCGCCAACCGATTTATAGCCACAGATTTCTTTAATTTTGGGAGATCAGTGATCGGCCGATGCTTACAGCGGGTAGGAAAAGTATTCAGACCCCTTTAATTTTTTTCACTCTGCAAATCTTTTTGATTTGCTGAAATCAAAAAGGTTTATTTTATTTCTCATTAATGTACACTCAGCTTCAGAGCCCTCCAGGGGACATGGGGATTTTCTCTTTTTTTGCGTACAGTACATGCGGAATAATTGAACACTGTAAGCCTTTCTCACGTGGCCATCGTACTTTCTGCCATAACATAAGGCTTTCGTCAAAAGGTTAAAAGGTTTTTCCATGCATCACAGACCTAGAAATGCCCCACAAACCTACGATATAAACAGGAACTTTACATAAGTAGAAAAGAAAGAACAAAATCCAAACTAGTTGGACTATTTAAATTAAATTAAACTAGTTTTCGTAAAGGATTGATTTCAGAAGCACTTCAGCTTGAAAACAGCACTTCCTGGTTCTTTGGGAATTCATGTTGCTCTCATTGTTCCCTTTAATTGCTAGCGTGAGTAACAGAGTGGGCGAACACCACTTATCGGAATCATCACCGCTGGTAAGAGCACAAACAAATTCCCACCAACAAAGTTTCTTTTTTTATTATCTACTACTAACCAGGGCTTCCCTACCTGACTCTATTTTTCACCAGGGCCGGTGCTGGCTGCCTATCCGTAAGAAGCTAGAGATGCTTGTGACAGGGGACTGGTTCAACAAGTTTATCACTGTTGCTATTTTTCTCAACATCCTATCCATGGCCGTCGAGCACCATGACCAGGTAAAATGTTTGCATTTGATTGTGGTTTTAAATGTTTTTGGCTACATATGCAGAGAACATGTTTTAATATGAATTGTGATTCAGAGTCACATTGTTCTGATTGCTTTATTATTTTAGAAAAAATAAAGCAATCTTCAAAGGAGTTTCAAGCTGCCTTGTTTCTCCACTCGGGATGCACCAATTCACTTTTTTCACTTTTGGTACTGATATAGATATTTAGTACCGACTGACACTGATCTGATACAAAAAAAAACACGTCACTGAATTGGCCTAAAAAGTTGTGTTTTTTAAATATAGATTTAGATATAAATGTACTAAATCACAAATGTATTTGATAACTGTACCGGTACATTTAAATATACCAACTGCTTCACAAGCTTGGTCAGACATGTAAAAACAATATGACTTTAATTTGTTCAGTCAGTGGAATGAGGAGTACAACAGCCAATGTGAAATAAATAATAAAGAAATTAACACCTGCAAAAATAACAGGTCGACGACCTTGGCTAAAGATGAGAAGAATAAACTACAACAAACCTGCTCTCAAACTTTTTGAAAAGTGCATTTAGGAATTCTAAATATAATGTAAAATAGATAAAGCATGTGTTGGAGAGTTTCCCTTCTTCGCCTTATTTCGTAATGCATGAGGTACAAGAAGAATCAGCGAGTTGAACTCATCAGTCCCGTTTATTAAGGCCAAAATACAGCACTGGTCCATCGCCAGTTTTCCTTGTGGGAAAACACAGCAAATGGCGCCTGACAACAGTTTCTGATTTGTTTTCTAGGCCTCTATCTAAGCTACGCCCGAAAGAGGCTGTTCCCTGATATGTCATTTCCTTAGCCATTCGTGTGTGGGTACGTGTGCACATCTGTGTAGGCGAACATGCAAGCAGCTAAAAGAGATAGAAGGAAACACAGAATCATTTATTCTGAAAACGTGACGGTTCAAAAAGCATAGAATTAGACTGAAAAGATATGCTCTTCAGGCCTTTTGCAATAAAAAATTAATCAGTTAATCAATTAATCACACAATAAACTAAAATTAAGTCAATATTTTATCAGCTTATTGTTTCTTTGTGCCTTTCTCTCTTTCTACTGAAGACACTGGGTGACAAAAGAAACAGCTAAAGAAACACAATTTGATATTGGGGGGAAAAACGCAAAATTTATTTGGTTTCAAAGTCAAATGCAGCTGGAGCAGTGTGAGAGCACTTTGGGATCAAACCAGGTGAACTGCTGAACCTTTGTGACCTTTGGTTGCACCTTTGGTATGACGCATTTGTCATTTTTCAATAGACGGCGTACAAAAAGGTCGGCGCAAAGCGAGTTGTTCACTTACTTGCTAAAGAGATGCTGCTCATTAATGTTGTTGAAAAGCTGGCATTTTGATCAAAGTTGCAAACGTTTGGCAGCCAGTACAAAATCCCTGGGAAAACAAACGTCTGTATCACGCACAGCGATTCCACAACTGCACAACAGTGTTAAAGAGAAAATACAAAAGGAAATCAAAGACATTCCATTTTACTCTTCCCTGTTCAAGTATGATTCCTTATATTAGCTTGACCATACAGTGTATAGCTGTTGACTGGACCCTGAAAATATTTAGAGACCAGATATTTCCATACCGCTGACACCATTGGAGAAAACCTGAAATCTGGTTTAGCAGACTGGGGACTGGATGAGCACGAACTGGTCTGCATCACAACAGACAACAGTGCCAGCCACAGCCGTATGGATCGGACAAATTGTCACCAAATCTATAATCTTTTTCTATATCAGGGCTGATGCAGATATTAATATCAGATTGGTGTTGCTCTAATCTCCACACTCATTGTATTCAGGGTTTGTATGGGTGCTTGAAATCCTTGAAAATGCTTGAATTTTAGCTGGGGTTTATCAAGGTTTGGGAAGTGCTTGATTTATGTATGAAGTTGATATTCAAACTACGCAATTCTGTAATTAAATTCAATCTAAAGTTTTGTTAAAAGCTGAAATTTAGAAAACATTATTTACAGTTTAAACCAGCTATTTACATTCACCTAATAAAAAGATACATAGACATCGTTTTCTTATAGAAAGCTGTTTTAGGTTTGAAGTTAGAATTACAAAAATTATTTCCAGTCAAACCAGTCAGGTGTGTAGGGTGTGTGTAAGAAATACATCTCTAAACGTAGAATTTTGTTATTTTCTAATTTACTTTTTCCTCACTGTTCAATGTACATAATACACTTTTAATAACAGCAACAAATGATACCATGTAGTGAATTTGTTTAGTTCATTTGCATTGCTTTGTATCTCCAAAGAGTGGTGCTGGAAAAGCTTAAAAATGTACCATAAAAATGCTTGCAGTTTCCTGTGGGAAAAGCGCATGAACCCTGTGTTTCTCATCTTCCTGCAGCCAGAGATGATGACGAAAGTGTTACATATCTCTAACTATGTCTTCACGGGTCTGTTTGTCGTGGAGATGGTCCTGAAACTGATGGCCTTGGGGTTACACTACTTTACGGACTGGAGCAACAACTTCGACTGTCTCATAGTTATCATTAGGTATGATCCCACGCAAGTGAACATATCCCTTGACTCATAGGTTTGAGTCAGTATCCAGCAAAATTCAAACAAACATCGTATTGACCATTTGCAACTATGTCACTTCATCGTTTGAGGCGCCATGATGGACGACAGAAGTGAAGGACGGGAGTTTTTAACAGAGCAACTGAAATTGTTTTTCCGGGTTGTTTTTGCCAGTTTAGCCACGACTTCTACTCGTTTGAGTCGGGCTAATTTGCCTGTGAATGTAGCACACCTGGTTGGAGTTCACAGACGGGGAAAGCTAGAAATACCTAGCTTAGAAACCAACCCATACTTCCTCCCTCCTGACGCGTTGATCAAATTACTGACTTTACCTGAATTCAAACTGAATGATTTTTAGTACTACATCAGTAATAGCGTTTCTCCTTACACTGGAGCGGCGTTAAAAATGCACAAAAGACTAGAACCAAACCAAACCAGTTGCTGGTTTGGTTTGCATCCTTGTCTGTTTGTGCAGCTGACCGCGCATCATCTTGTGACCATTTTTAAAGGGAAATCAACTAAATAATACCAATATTAGGTTGTAGATGTCTGTTTTGTGGATATGTTGTTTTGACGTTCATCATGGCGTAGCGGGGAGAGTTCTGAAGAGCATGACGTCACGTGCAAAGGGTCAATATGTAGTTCTCATGAGACGTTACACTTCCGTGAACTTTGTAAATGACAGCCATGTTGGCAGGCGGTTGCTATGACAACAATAACGATCTACAAGCATAGAGCTAGCTCTTGCCTCATTCTTATCTAACTTATAAATAACACGAGTACCTTACGGTCTTTACTTGATAACAATTTTTGAGTCCTCTACCAACCTCCCTGTAATACTAAAATAAATATCAGTGATATCTGCTGTTCTTACTGCCGACGTTGTAAAATTAGCCTAGTTAATGTAGCTTTTATCTCCAAGCTAAGACAGATATGTTCTTTGTGTTCACTACGTAGTTAACTACATTGCAATATGAGATCGGACGCATGCGCCTGCCTGCTAAGATAGCGCAAGTCACTTTCGGTTCAGGGAAGGGTGAATTGGATTTAAATTTCAAATGGTTCTCTGTTTAAGTTAGACATTAGATGTAGCGCTGGACGATAGGGCTGAAAAACGTATCATGACATAAGTATGTCATATTGGTCGATATTGATAGTTATTGGTCAGATTTTTTTGTTTTAAATATCTGACCTTTCATGTTTGATCCACAGTTTTCACTCCATGCAGTTTTCTTTTATTGTTTTGAAGCAGTTATGACTAGGCCTGTCACAATAGCAAATTTTCTTTGATACTTTGTCTCAGAAGTTATAGACAGCTATAAATGACACCGTTGTTGTTTTAAGACCCTTCTGAAGTTATATAATAAGAATATATTCTCAAAGATCAATAAACTTTATTTCTATCAGACATTTAACCCTGTAACTGGAAAACATGTGAAATATCCCAAAAAATAAAAAATAAACCAAACAATAGAAACAGCAAAGAAAATTAATTATGTAAACAGAATTCAAAGCAAATAAAGCTATTTCTTCAAAGAAATAGCTTTATTTGAAGAAATAAAGCTATTTCTTCAAAGAAATAGCTAGCTGAGACCAGTGCACCAGACTGAAGACTGTCGTTGTCCAGGTTTTGGTAGAAAAAGAGAGAAAAAAGAAGAAAATGATAAATCATGCAAATCAAAACTATTGAGTTTGTTTTAATTTATCATGCCATTAATTGATTTAGTGCTTATTGCGACAGGCCTAGTTAAGAGGTACGGTGGCAAAACCTTATACTGCTGCTATACAAGTTGCTCTACAGGTTGTTGCTTGGTAACCAAAGAGAAAGCGAGTTGGTTGACGCCACCCATCTGACTTAGATGGCCATGAGAAGCTGAGCAGCTAAATCCTTTCCTCTGCCTACAGCCTATCAAACATAACATCTATTGATATTGATCATGAGTCTATTGCAATATGTATTATTAATTTATTGCTCTGCCCTAAATTAGACTTAAACAGTAAAGCAAACTAAAATGTTTGTGCCTTCCAGTCTGTGGGAACTGCAAGATGATTCTGACAGCAAGCTGTCGGTTCTGCGTGCATTTCGAGCCCTGCGGTTTGGGAGGCTTGTGCATTTCCTCCCCTACCTGTACAGACAACTGATGGTGCTGAAGAGGACCATTGAGGAGGCAGCCATGCTCTGCTGGCTGCTGTTCTTCATTATCTTCCTCTTCAGGTACATTCTCACACCGAATCTTAAGTCCAGCAGAAGACAGACGAACAGCTTTCACTTCCATCTGGTGTTGTCCCTGCAGCGTCGTGGGAATGCACATCTTCGGCTGCGAAATTAAGGGAGATATGCGTGAATCCGGCAGCAGAAACTTCGACAAGATTGACGCGCGGAAAAACTTTGACGACCTCCTGTGGGCCATGGTCACAGTGTTCCAGGTCAGAATAATTTATTTATTTTTTGCACTGTTGTTTAGTTTATTTATTTGTTTTGATGCTCATGCAGGTTCTGACGTTAGAAGATTGGAACTTTGTCCTTTACAACTGCATGGCCTCCACCTCACCATGGTCTGCTGTGTTTTTCGTGGTGATGATTATTGTGGGGAAGAATGTGATTCTCAACATCTTGGTGGGGATTGTTGTTGAGAACTTCCAGAATCAGGTCAGAATCAGAATTTGCCACCCCCAATCCACTCAGAGAGTCACTACAGTTGCAAAAATACACTGTCTTTTTGTTTGTTTTTTTTGCTCTTTTATCTGAAAGCCCGAAGATCACGCAACAATTTCAGGAATTCCTTCAACCGTGGACCATGTAAGTCCTTAACTTCCTCTCATTATTTATTTCAGTCATCCCTGCTGTCAGTAATATGTTGGAGTATTAGGGCCAGGCTATGAGAATTTCTATTCATTTACGAGAATATAGTAATAATCTTAGCTATATACAGATTCAGTCTTACCAGAAACCAAAAACTTTGAGAAATAAACTTTGATAAAGTTATCAAAATACGACGTGACTGTCAGGTCTCGTCATCATTAGTTCCAGGTAAGTCCAGCCAAGCCCAGATCAGCAGTAATCAGAATACTTTATTTCTCTAAACTGGGTTCTTTCTCATATAACGATGCAGACATGAGCTACTCTGAGCAACACAGAGGATCCCACAAACAAACCAGGAACCCAGGTGAACTTAAATATGCTCAGAGAAAATCAAGTAAACAAAAACGGCTGCGTCAATTACGCCCAGGTGGCGGGGATGACGAGAAATCATCCCTACCAAAAAGCCCATCATGACAGTTACTATCTTAGTCTGTGTTGTTGTTTCTTTGAAATAAACACAATCATTTCAAATACTACTACTGCTGCTGATAATAATTTCATGCTGATGTGTTAAAAGACTATTTCTACTAAGCATCATCTGTACAACTTGTACCAAAGTATAACTCCATAAAATGCTCAACATTCGTCGTTTTAATTTTTTTATTTTCTCATAGCACGCTTGTCAAGATGGTAGATGGTTGGCATTGGGCATATCGGCATCCCTCTGAACTATGGAAACAGAGAAGTGAATTGACAAAAAATATGTGTATTTTCCAAAAATGAATCATAAACCATAATTTTGATTAACCAATGAAATCGATTTATGCTTTGATCTACTCAAGTCCTGCCCCCGAGGTTTACTATCTCCTATAAACATGAATCATATTAGCAGCTCATTACCAATTAATCAATCAACCAGTCAAGTTCATTTGTATAGCACATTTCAGCAACAAGGCAGCTCAAAGCGCTTTAAATCATAACACAAAAAGAAAAAGCCATAAAACCAACATGCAGTCAACAATTGAGAAACCATTGATAAACATTACATTTTACATAATCAAAATCATCAATGTACGTCAAATATATTAGTCAGTGTTACATTTATTATGGTTCAAAAGCAACTCCGAGCAGGAGGGTTGTTTGGCCTTGATTCAAAGGATTTCACTAAGATTTTGTGGACGTAGATTAACACAAAATAGCAGATTACTGTAAAATAGGAAGAAAATATTAGATAGTTGAAACTTCTCGTAATGCTACATGTCATGAGTTCTGATCAGACAGACCTCATTTCTCATTTGTAAACATTTCAAACATTTCTTCTTTTTTTTTCAGGGCACTGGAGATACCGAACAAGACCAACTGGACACTGAGTCCGCCTCTGTTCAGATGCAGCCACTTGAAGTGGAAGAAGTTAGAGCTGTCCCGATTGACCAGGAACTGGTGAGTCTGTGTGAAAGACTCGCTTTAGCAAGAGGCTAGCCTTGAAATTTGTTTCATTTTTAAATGATTTTTCATGTGAACGCTGGGGAAGCTACTTCACTTTTACAAAAGGATTTCGAATACCATAACATTTTTAACATTTGTAACATGACACAACGTATCCGCCCTGTAGGACAGAAAGCAAGAGGGGATCACTGCAGCTCTGGAAGCTTGCATAACAGGGGTGCTGCAGAGTGTTGTCACCATAAAAATCTCCAACAATACAGAAAAAGTTGTTTTTTTAAGAAATCTCGAGAAGAGTTGACAAATCAACAAATTTTATATGTCAACTGACAACAGCCCCGCAAATCCCACCAGCAGGGGGAAGCGGATTGATCCAAAATACTTATAATATTGATAACAAGTCTGTATCGATACCGGACCGATACTAGAGTGATAAGATCCATACTTTAATTTCAGATTTCCTCTTAAAATTGTATTTTATTTTTGTATTGAAGTTTCTCAAATCTGCCTCAAAACAGAGTTTGTTTTGATTTGCTCTCAAATAAATATTTTTTGCACTTTATGTTTTGGAAATCTTTCACATAAATCATGTTAATATGGCATTAAGGTCATTTGTACATGTCAATAACCTTTTTAGAAATCTGTCTTATATTTTAGCAAGATAACTCAGAGGAAAAAAAACAACTAAAGCACCTAAAGGTCAGAAATTTGATAATATATCACACTCGGAGAAAAAAAATACTGGCCCCGAATTTACTTGGTATCGGGTTGATACCAAAAACTGCAGAATCGAATTCTCCTAGCCCTCAGCTCATTCCCACACTTCGCCACACTCCTCTGTGTTATGGTTCCACCCTCTTTGCGGAAATTTTTCAAAATATGTCAGGCGTTGGGTTATGCTTTCACAGGTTAGTTACACTTTAAATATACTCATGAGTTCCTGGACTCTGTGCCGGTAGCCATTAAGCGCAGCCTCAGTTGAGTTCGAGCAGTAAAACTGCTTGAAAACTTTCAAATTATTCTATTCATCTTGTTAGAAAGGAGGGATAACTGACTTGTGACTGATTTACCCCATAGCGAGCTGGAAGCTGGAAGCGCTGGTTCAAAGAGCGTGAAGATTGGTCCTTCTATGTGTTTTCTCCACAGAACAGGCAAGTGATAGACACACACACACACACGCACGCAAATAAACAGAAATGCACTGTCGGAAATGAAAGATGTAAAGATGATGTGTTTCATCATCTCCAAATGTTTAATAACTGCATCTGTCCGTTCTCAGGTGGCGTCTATTTTGCGACAAACTGGTGTCCCACAAGTATTTCAACTCGGGGATTCAGTTTATCATCATGCTGAACTGCATTACTATTGCTTTTGAGAGGCCTACCATTCTGCCTGATAGCAATGTGAGAGACACTTCACACACAGATAATTAGATTAGATTAGATTAGATTAGATTAGATTAGATTGCATTTATTGTCATTGAACAGGATTCAATGAAATTTCCATTGCAACTCCTGTGCAAAAAGTCAAATATATACAATAAATAAAATAAACTGCACAATAATAACAATATATACATCTAAAATTAACTAAAAGGCACTCCAACCACACTAAAGAAGAAGCAGCAGGTCCAATTATGGCAAGGTGCAGATGATGTGACAAAGTGCAAAGTGCAGAACAGTATGGCTGTGTGGGGGCGGGGTGTGTGTATGTGTGACTGTGAGGTTATGATATGATCTCCCCTAGCTCGCTTTTTACGCACACATTCACAGACAAACACATCCCGATAATGAAAGGCGAGCAGCACGTTCTGCAGTCTTGTCACACAGTTGATGTGTGAGAGATGCACCAACATACCCAACCCACTGACAAGACACTGAAAGAAATTAGCTGTGCTGTAGAAGTCGTGTCATGTGAAGTTCTCGTGTTTTTCAGGAACGATTTTACTTGGATAAAGCCAATGACCTCTTCTCCGCCATCTTTCTCGTGGAAATGCTACTGAAGGTCAATTTAGCTTTTTAGCAATTGGATTAAATTTTAAACAAATATTTTGAGTTTCAAACATATCAGATGTTTCTTTTATTTATTTTTTTAAAATCAGATGATGGCACAAGGACTGATCATTGGGGAAACCACCTATTGCCACAGTGCCTGGAACAACTTGGACGCCTTTCTGGTAATCATGTCTATAATTGACGTCGCCATCCTACTGGGGACGGAAGAGGAAGGCACCAGACCTCTGGCCATCCTTAAAATACTGCGTCTGCTACGTACGCTCCGTCCCCTGAGGTGCATCCTTCATCATGGTTTTGTTTATGAAGACTGACGTTTTAATGCGTCTCTAGAAACATGCACCGACCGACTGACAGACGCTGACATGTTGTGTTTGTGTGACCTAGGATGATTGAACGAACCCCTCAACTGAGACTGGCCGTGGTGGCGCTGTTAGCGTCTGTTAAGCCCATGGGAAACATCATTCTCATTTGCGGCATTTTCTTTTTCTTTTACGGCGTCCTTGGAGTGCAGGTTGGTTGGAGAGCACACTCAACGATTTTTTTTCTTTTTTTTGTCTGTCACTTTTCACTTTTATTAACACTTTCAATAAAAGATAACAGATCATAGATGTACCAGAAACATTTTCAAATGGTCAAAAAAGGCCTCCCCCACAGTAACCATACAGAGAACATAGAACAAGATGTTCTATGTCCTTCCAGTTATCTAGACTGGACATGACTAGGAGGTTTTTTGGCAAAAGTGTACCTCAAAAAGAAGGAAAACATCTCCACTGCAAGTGTCCAGGATCTAGAACAGGGTGAACATATTTTAAAAGTCTTATTAAGGCCTTAGAATATCTTAATTTCATTTTAAAAAATTACTTAGCCTAAAATATGTTAATCACAGGTCTTAATCACAGGCCCAACTATATACTCTCCTGGGACTTTTGTGTCAGGCAAAAGTTTAAAATTTCCACTGGTCAGTTTGGACATTTTTCAGGTGGTGTCATTGTGACGACCATGTATGATTTTACTTTCACATTTACAACAATCTCCTACTTTTTGTTGGTCTATCACTATTAATACTCAGTGAATACTTAACATTTTTTGTAGTAAAGTGACAAAACATCAAAAGGGTCAGTAACAGGCCTTTGAGTACTTTCTTTTTGTGTTAAAGCCTGCACGACAGGTAGAAAACTAAACACTGTACTTTTGTCTTTCACTCCAACTACAGCTGTTCAAGGGAAAGTTCTATTACTGCCAGGGTTCCAATGTAACGATGATCGTCAACAAGACGGACTGTCTCTCATCCAATTACGAATGGCTGCTGAAGGAGTACAACTTCGACAACCTGATTTCGGTAGGAATTGTTTACTGTGTTGTTTTCTTTCCTTTAGCTTTATTGAACAGCTGATCATATGATTTGTCTGAGTATAAAGGTTTTATTTTTAGAACAATAGTTTCACAAAGTTGAGACATACTTATGGAAAAATACTGTTTCTTTTTATTTCATTAACTCACGTTAATGATATTATGAGCTCATTAAACCTTTGGTGGCCTTGTGGCAAAGTTTCACAACTTTGCTATACTTGTTATGCAACCTTAAAAAAATAAATTCCAATTGGCCAAATCAGAACCTGGAGTTCTACAATGTGTGTCAAACTTGAGGTCCGTGTACCGAATCAGGCTACTTCTGTGGTCCTATCAAGTCTGAACTCTAGAAGAGAGCAGAATAGAAATAGAAATAGAAATAGTGATTATACATTATTTTACCAGTCAAATCATATCAGATTTTATTTGTTCAGTGCCAGATTACATAAGTGTTAAAAGATGATAAATATTATTTAATCTTCAGGCTTCATCAAATGTGGGGAAACGGATTGATAATGGGCAGTTTTGTCAATGCATTCTGTCTTAACATTTTCAAATTAAAGCAAGATCTGATTCGCAAACACTTCTTCCATAGCAATCACACACTTCAATCTTTTTTGATATGACTTTATGTAATAGATCAACACAAAGCAGTAAATACTTATTAACTTGGTGCAAAAGAGAGTCGCTTCTGTGAAAATACATTTCATTTATGTACAGGAGTTACTATCCAATGATTGTTCCAGGCAGTTTTCTTCTTGGATTATCTCTTTTTTAGCACAATTTATCCTTCTATTAACTCTGATCATCTTCCTTTTCTTGCTGAAAAAATACATCCCTTTAGAATGATGCTACCGCTACATTTCCTCATGACAACATAGTGTACGCATAAAGATTTGAAAATGTGTCGTTTTGATCTCATCTGAGTTTCCACATGTTTGCTGAGTCTCCTACAAGACTCGCGGCAAACTGCACTTTTGACTTCTGGTGGCATTCTTCCACATCACCCCAGTTCTGAAGTCCTTCTTCCAGCTCAGAGATTAGACTTTAAAATACTTTTTGTTTATAAACCACTGAATGACCTGGCACCAAAATACATTAAGCACCTGTTATTTCAGTCTTCTGGTTCAAATATGCTCTGCATCCCCAGAATCAGAACCAAATATGGAGAAGCAGCATTCAGTTTTTAGGCTCCTATAATCTGGAACAAACTTCCAGAAAAACGTCTGCAAAACGTCTGAAAAACTGAGTTCCTTTAAATCATGGCTAAAAATCCACCTGTTTAAAATTGCCCTTGATAAGTAGTAAGTGAACATTGACCAATATATTTGAATTATATTTGCGTGATGATTTTTGATTATGGCCTTTGACGAAATATGTTTATTGCTTAGCATTGTGCATCTCTTTCAGGCTCTGATAGCAGTGTTTGTCATGTACTCCAAGGACGGCTGGGTCGAACTGATGTACGACGGGCTTGATGCTGTTGGAGTGGACCAGCAGGTATTTGGTTTCACTCTTACATGCAGCTAGAGCTTGACAGAATGGAAAAAAGATTTAATTATGGAAGAAGCACAGTTCCTGAAGATTTCCCAGGTTCTTTTGTAAAAGCACCTTCTGGTAACTTTACAAAAAAGATTAGTTTAGTTACAAATAGGAACTTTTTAGATCTTGCTTACCTTTTCTCCCTAAGTTTGCTGTGTCTGAACAGAAAATAGTGGTAACCGCAGCAACTATAGAAGTAGTTAAGATTTTTCTAGATGGGGACACATACTGATACCAATTGGTTTTAAAAAAATAACAAGAGACCAATGACTTGTGTACTACTATTAGAGCAGTCTTTCACCAACTGTGCTTCTCGGAGCGCTGGTGTTCCATGGGCGCCCCCTACTGGTCCGCAAGACACCGCCTGTAAACAACGGTTTATTTGAGTTCAAAGTGCGACGCATATACCTGGCTTACCAAAGAATTGTGTTGCAGAATAATAAATGATAAGTGGCTTAAAACCGGGTCACTCTAAAGAAAACAAGGTCTACTTACATAATCAGAGGAGGTTGTAATTAATGTAATTAAATTAAATTTATTAAATACAATAGGTAAATACAGTTGATAGAAAAAGGTGGTTCATTTTATATTTAATGGTGCAGAAGTGGATTTTTGTTTCTGGAAAAGCAACTCAAGTCTATATTTCTTTTATTATTCTAAATAAAATAAATAATAAGGGATAAGTGGCTTAAGTGGTGTGTGATAAAAAACCTTATTAATACACACAACACTTGGTGGTGAAGAACAACTTCTTTTTTGAGTTCCATGTGTTTGACATAAATGGAAAGCGTAGAATCTCTCACTTTCAGTACCTGTAAATAACTCAAAGTGCCCTGAGTGGACATGTTCATGGCTTTGTCGTGGCCATTTACATCTATCAAACAGCATGGATGAACAAAGAAAATTACAATAGGTGATTAAGAGACTAAAATATTAATTTCAGGTTGCATATATAGAGAAGATGTTGTGTTATCGCGAGGCAATTTCAGGTTAGGTGGTCCGTGACTGTTAAATAGGTTAAGTCATCCTGAGCCTGAAAAAGTTGAGAAACATTGTTTTAGAGCAAAGCAGCATTCCTACTATTTGTGGTGTTTTTAAGAGAGAAAATTTATTGCACCAACATCAAGCATTCGGGTACAGAGACTCCAGTGAAGGAACATAGATGTTTTCTGTGCATGTGTTTGTTCTCAGCCTATTCCCAACCACAACCTGTGGATGCTTCTCTACTTTATCTCGTTCATCCTGATGAGCTTTATATTGCTGGACATGTTCATCGGGGTGATGGTGGAGACATTCCACAAATGCCAACGGGAGCAGCGAGCAGCTCATAAAAAGAAGTCGAGGCCGTCTTCTGGTAAGACTGGTTATGATCTGGCTTATCTATAGTGAAAACAAACATCTCTACAAGCTGGAAGCAGCAGTGTAGGGTTCCAAAAAGTATTGAGTCAACTTGTAATAAAGACGAATGCCATTACTTGTAAGAATGTAAGCGAAAACCGTGTATAATTTTCCTTCCACTTTGCAATTCTACTCTTGTTTATGTTGACACAGAAATACACTGGAGTTTGCAGCTGTAACATGAGCAAATGTGAATACTTTTTGTAAGGCGCTGCAGGTGTCGTTATGCCCGTATGTTTTAAACGTATTCCAGGGTGCAAAGATGAGACGTTTTTCCTTCGGTTTTCCTCTACACGTCGAAGAATACACTCCATCTGCACCAGTCCCGCTCTGGAATATTTCATTACGACCTGCATCTTCATCAGTATGTTTGTGATGGGAGCAGAGCACTTCCAACAGTCTCCGGTAACACCCTCACAGAGGTTGAGACAGACTGAAAGATTCGCTCGTTTCAGCTATTGGTGAGAGATTGAGCGGGTTGTGTCTTTGTTCAGCATGTAACAGTTATTTTAGAGTGGGTCTTCTACATCTTAACCCTCTTGCTGGCCATTGAAATCTTCATGAAGTTCATCGCATTTGGCGTTGTGAGGTACCTGAAAGATAGGTAAGAGACCTTCTCTCATTGCTTCTCTTTTCTACTCTAGTTTCTCGAGCCCTGCAAGTATTTAAAGTGTCTTATGCATGTTTAGCTGGAACATGCTGGACATTGCTATCGTCCTGGTTTCTATCGTCAGCATTGTTCTGGGTCAGGTGAAACACACTCAAGCGATCCCAATCAATATGGGCATCTTCCGTGTGGTGAGAGTCCTCAGACTTGCACAAGGTACAAAACCAAACACTGAGGTGAAATGTGTTGTGGTTAGTCTCAGACTGCTCCTCCTGACAGTTTCTGTTGTTTCTGTTTAGTTCTCAAGACCACAAAGATCAAAGTTTTGCTCAAAACCATCATCAGGACTCTGTCGCAGGTGAAACATGCACTGTGGTATCTTGGATTTGGAAAAAAAAAGAAGAAATGCTTCTAACTCGAAATGTTCCAAAATAAATATTTTTAATTACCCTTCACAAAGTAGTTTCAAACCTTAATAATTTGATCCAGAACAAAATTTAAAATATGACATGGTCATAGTGACAATGACCATGTGAAATATCACACATGGTCTATTTGATATTAACCATGTGTGGTAATTATCACACATGGTTAATATCATCTGTGATACTGGGTGTGTGTGTGTGTGTGAAGAACATTAAATCTTGTTAGGTCCCCACTCCTTGGAGCAAATGGTGAATAAAATTCCACTGAAATACTGTCTTAACTATTAAAGGAAGCAAACACTGTGTTTTACATTTTCTGCTTCTGCACTGTGCAAATTTCATGACCAGCACATTTAACCTGCTCTTTGATTTCAGGTTGGAAACATCAGTCTCTTGTTCATGTTTTTCTTCTTCATCTATGCTGCCCTGGGAGTAGAGCTCTTTGGCAAACTCGGTTAGTCCCACTATTAACCCACTAAACATCTAAAATGGGTTGGTAATCAGTGCGTGGTTCATTCTTTGGTTTTTCCGTTTCCAAGCCAAATCAAAAATTATTATTAGACAACAAAAAAGTTTGTTTCTGTCTTCAAAAATGAAAAAATGTGAAATTGAAATACAACCGGGAAAGACTCACACAGAGAGAAAGTATTCTTTGCCGCTGGGACCTCGGCAGAAGATGTGGCGCGGTTTATCCTGAGGATGAACTGCTCAGGAAAAGGATTAGAGACGTCTTCCCCGGGGCTCAGACACTGACGGGGGAGAGGATGCCAGTGGACTGTAGGGAGAGTCCATCGAGGTGGGTAGTCCACCTCAATGACACTGGAGGTGGGTGGAAGCTCAACCGAGGCCTTATCAATGTAGTGATGCCTGGTGATTGGAGGAGATGAGAAGAGGGGACGGAGCATAACATGAGGTGATTGGCAGTACAAATTAAATTCAAAAAACAAACTGAAATATATAGTTGTTTTTTTAATATATAGCGGTACCAGAAATGACGGAAGTTGCGAAAGAAGATGAGTGTACACGAGATTATTCTGCTTTCTACTCTTAATTGCTTTCTTGTAATATTAAATTTAATTATTCAACGGTATTCTCCGTTGAATAATTAACGGAAAATACCATTAATTATTGTTTCAATATTGAAGTATATTGAAACAAAGTTCCCAGGATAGCCTCACCTTCCAGGGTTGCGCCCTCTTCAGGTGTCGCCATTCTGTTTTGTGAAGTGCCAGAAAAGCGGCAGTAAAAATAAAACCGCCGATATCTGCAGCAGATCTCACAAAGCTATGTGAGGGCGTTGCGCCGAGCGAAGAGCGGTGGCACTAGAAATTAGCAAAATTGTTTCTAGTGCCAAGTAAAATGGAATCCTCCTGCAGATGGCACACTTATAACATTTTAATCTCAAATTTGCTTGGACTATTAATATATATATATATTTCTTTTTTAGCTTTGGAATTGTTTTCAACTTTAGTTTTAAGACAAAAGAAACAAGATGAACACACAATTTTTTGTTTTTGTTTTGAAACGGAAGAACCAAAGAACGAATCATATGCAGACAGTTGGAATTGTAAAAATCATGTCATTTGTTCAGTTTATATCATTTCAGTTCATGTCTGTTGCTCCAATTTACCACAAATATTACATCTTTGCACTTTATAAGACAAACCCATCCAGTTTCTATACAGAAATATAGAGTCCATTTCACAAGCCACTCGTACAGGCAGATTTAATTACATACAGTCCAACTCCATCCTAGTTATAAGCCAAGTTTAGTTTTATCGCTGTACTTGACAAAAACATTTAGTCGCTAAACTACAGGGATAGCTCAGGGTAGGCTAAGCCACTCCAACTTAAAATTTTATTAAAAAGGAAAGTTTTAAGCCTAGTCTTAAAGTAGACAGGGTATCTGCCTCATGGACTAAAACTTTGATGCTCCTCTAGACCTGACTGAAACTCTTCAAACAGATCATTACAGTGTAAATGCTGACAATAGATTAGACAGATATTTTGAGGAATTTTGTTTGTCTCTGTGTCGACCAGCATGCTCCGTAGACTTCCCTTGCCTCGGCCTGCACCGCCTCAGCGACTTCAACAACTTCATGCTGGCCTTACTAACGCTGTACAAAGTCAGCACAGGAGATAATTGGAGCGGCATCCTGAAAGTATGTGTGAACACAGTGAATTATTAAATAATAACATGTGAGCATAGTTTATTAATAATATGCTATAGTTCTGTCATTTAATGATATGTTAATATGTGGTACTAAAACTCATGGTGTAAAATCTTGTGTCATTATCTAATTGTTTATTTAGAGTTTTTCAGTCACTGTGGTGTATTTCTCAAAATATTCTCCACACTACTTGTTCAATATTCAAATTGTTTTGGCTGGCGCATGTCAGAAATGCAGGAAAGCAGTTTCTTATTTCTTGCAACAAGTTGCAAATGCTTTCGTACATCACCTAAGCAATTTTTTCCTAAATTTTCAATTGCTTTTGTCATGTTGATCAAAATGTAATATACAGGTCTCAACCTCCACGGCATTTCAGCATAATTTCATTGTACCGGAACTTCTTACAATTTCTATGGCATGAAAACAATGAAATGGTACAACCAATTGTGGAGTATTGCATGGCAGTACATGTTCATGGCAGCCACCCATTGTCTGCAGTAGCGACAATGGGTGCATGATGCTTTGTCATGCATCAGAAGACCAGGAAAACCATGACAGTACAACACCGAGCTGATATAGCGACCGTGACACCGAATGTCACAAAACCTGTCATGTTGCCCCAGAGTAGACTGTCTCTCACAAGCCAATCTCCAAAACGAAGAAGCAATCCCATACATTGTTCCTAATCATCACCATCTGATGAACATTCTGGTGTCCTACTATCATTAGGCATTCCTGATGCTGTACAAGCTATTTCCAGAGGATGACATGAGCTCAGCAGGCCTTAGGATTGTCGATGGAAAATGATGCATCTGCTCCATTATATACCACTGTGTCATCCGCCGTGAATTTTGACAGAATATGGAAAAACAAAAAGATGGAAGAACCACCAACCCCTAACCCTTTTGAAGATTCATTTCAATTCATGGACCAGTGAAGCAATTGAGATCCGACTGTGGAACTAACTTTCTTGAGCTCCAACTTGCATCCAGGAAGGAGCTATGGACTTGCTGAGGGAACCACCATTGTGAGTTCTCAAGCTTTGAAAATGGACTGAATTTATATGCCGCTTTTCCAGTCATTTTGGCCACTCAAAGTGCTTTACTCTAAAGTCACATTCACCCATTCCACTCACAAATACGCACACATTTAAACACTGATATGCCGATCGGTTAAGTGGGGGTCAGTGGTTTGGTGCTTTTCCCAGAGGCACATCGACATGTGGCAGGAGGAAGCTGGAATCAGACCTACAACCTTCTGGTCGCAAGATGACTACTCTACTCACATAGCCACAGTCGCCCCTTTAACTCCGGTCTCTTGTGATCCTACTGCCCCTTTATTCTCACACCTGCTGCCCTCATTCCCTAGAAAACTGGAGATTCCTTTATTTTTTGGAGTCGATGCTGGAGGCTGTTGCAACATCTCTCGATTGCTTTCAGGAATCGGTGGAGGAGTCAACACTTGCCCACCTTACCTCCATAGAGGAATTGGAAATCAGTGAAGTCTGTTCTTCCAGTTGGAGATATTGTGCTAGTCAAAGACTGTCAAACCAAGAGGAGCCGCAGGCCCATGTGGGTTGTGGTTAACACCATCTATTGCCGAGATGGGAATGTTAGGAATCTTAAAATAAAGGTCAGTTCTTGAGGTACATGGCAGACCTTTTTGAGGCTTGATACTGGAGCTGTTCCCCTTATAAAAAAAACAAACCTTTTGCAAAGCCATTAGTCAGAGCTAAGTTAACATCTCGTGATGTCAGCAGTTTGCTGGCAGTAATTCTTCCCAGCCAGCAGGTGGTGCTGTTTAATGTTAAGTTTGTTATTGACCAGTAGAATGAGATCAGTAGCACATGCGCAATATTTAACACAGGCAATTTGTCAGCATTCATTTAGTCTTTTTCCATTCCCCTTTGTTTCATATTTGGGGCATATGAAGCATTGTTCATTGTTAAGGTTATTAACCTATATTGTTAATAACCTTAACAATATAGGTTATTGTTAACCTATATTTATGGACATTTATGTTAAAAACAAGAGTTTATAAAGTTAATTTTAATTTCTTTATTTTATTTAATTTTTTTTTGCACAGTCAAGTTATTTTGGCCTTCTTATTTGTATGATTTGATGTTCAAAATTTTAAAAACATATAAAAAAATACTTTATTGACCCAAAAGTAAATGTAAAAGGTAGTTTTTTCTCGCATTGATTGTAGATAGTGATGGCTTTGCAGTTTGCATTCTAAATTGTATTTTCCATGTTTATTTGTATTTTCACTCTTTTGGCACTGAAACAAAGTAATGTCAATAAAAAGCGCCCATCAGTCGTCTAAGAGTTTCTCTATCTGCACAACTGCTAAATGGATACACAGTGGGAGAAGAATATTCCCGCTACTGAATTATTAATTTGTGTAATGTTTCTCTATTTATTGAATTTTGCCATTTGTGGCCCGAGAAAATACAAAATAAAATCTCCATCTCTGCCGTGCAGGACACGATGCCAGACTGCAGAGTCGAAGACGATAGGTGGTGTCACCCCTACCTGTCCTGGGCTTCTCCCATCTTCTTCACCTCGTTTGTCATCACGGTCCAGTTTGTTCTCGTGAACTTGGTGGTGGCAGTAATCATGCAGGCGCTGGACGACAGCAAGAAGGTAAAGTCGCCAATTATGAACAAACATAAATTGTGACTAATCTGATGGTACGCTTAGGCCCTTTGTCCACTTAGTAGACCCACGTGTGCATAAGTCTCTCGTGCATGAACATAGGTACACTGCAAAAACACAAAATCTTAAGTACTTTTGATCTACTGCAAATATCTTATCACTTGAAATAAGGTAAAACTTTATATTTCCTTAATATTGATCAAAAAGAACTAGGTCAACTAGCAGATTATTTCACTTATAACATATTAAAGATGTCTTGTTATAAGTGAAATAATCTGTCAGTGGATCTAGCACTTTTTAAAATCAGTTTTAGGGGTGCTGAGGGGGCGCAGGGGTCAAGCACAACCCACATATGGAGGCCTTAGTCCTCGGCAAGGTAGTCGCAGGTTCAATTCCTAGCCTGGCAACCTTTGCTGCATATCTTCCCCCTTCTCTAGAGCCAATAAAACCTTTTTTTCCTTTAAATCAGTTTTAAGGAACTATTTAATTAAAACAAGTTAGGTTTTTTTTTTTATTTCTAGTGCACTTTTGTATTTTGCAGTTTCTCCTTACTCTGGATCATTAAGGTTTAATAAGACATGCGGGATCCTTCCAGGTCATTTGCAGTTCACACCGGAGAACACATGCGTCGCATATTTTTGGAAGTGTGAATGGTGACGGCAAAAAAAAAAAAAAAGAAAAAAATCAGATTTGACAAAAAGTCAGAATTGGGTCACTTCAGGCTGCAGTATGAACGCAACCCTAAAAACAGTCAGTCCACTCTGTAATTGTACATGGCCTGTCTGTTTGTGTCTGAAATGCTGTTGCTGCCAATCATTTTGTTGTAATTAATATATATGTGTTTGATTTCCAACTTTGAAATTGAAACGCTTACCTACTTGACGTTTCTTTCTGGAAAAGGAAGGAGAGGGGGAATCACAGATGAAAATGATTGTACGTCTCAACGAACCTTCGATACCTGAGCACCTCCTAGAGGAGTACATCAAGTGAACTCCAGAGAAACCGCCATATTTTCTTTGTATTGTTTCAGCAACTGTTTGAATGTTAAAACACAGTTTAAGGATGTTCTTGCCTTGTTTATGTACGAACTATACAATGTTTATACTTTGTATGTAAGTTTTTACTCAAGTGTACATAGACGTGACAAATGTGTTAAGAACTGTACAAACGCATGTTAAATTATTGAATAAATGTATTTGCCTAATTTTGAACCAGTAATCTATTTTTTTTTTATTTATTACATGCGTTTTTCATACGTATTCATTCAAACGTGTACTGTTTTCTTTATAATTGGAATTTAATTATTATTTATTTACATTTTTTACGTGATATTGTATAAAACAGCGGTTCCCAAAGTGTGGGGCGCGCCCCCTATGGGGGGCAGTGCCACTACAGGGGGGTCGGGAAGCGGTATGAATGAATGGGGAAAAACCCCAAAAAGAAAACAGTTACACAAAAGTGTTTCACTGTAAAGATGGTTTTAGTGTGTTTTGTTGCAACCTGAAGTGTTAAATACACTTCGGTGGAGTTTTTCGGGAGCAAAATGTGTTTTCCGAAGCTGCAGAGTAAAAAAACCAGGAAGCTCCTTCTCAGAACAAAGCTTGAGGCAAACTGCCGGTCTGCACTCTTTAACGATGCAGCGAACACAGAAACTGCAGAGAGGCACTGGAGCCTCTTACGGTGGAGGAGAGCTCCACAGATAAATAATGTAAAGCCTCACAAAGTGAGACATGGCTGCTGCCAAATCAGCATGACTTTGTTCAGTAGCTGGCTGTGTCAACATCCTCGCCCTTCCTTAAACGTCTCCCTCTGCAACGCCTTCTTTCTAACGCAGCACAGCACAGACAGAGAGAGGCTGAGATTAAAGAGCCCCGAGGAGAGGAAGGCTCCCATTATTTGGGAATGGGTAAGCATTGGTAGCAAACATCTTGCCCCCGTGCAACTCTGCCTGCCACGTCGCGTCCCTGTGTGTAACATTTAGGAGCGTCAATAAATCATTCAGCAATCATTTGACAGGGGTTGGATGAAGGAGCGACTGGAAACGAAATGAAAATATTGTAGCAATATATAAATATAGGTGCGTTTATGTTGTTGGTCATTTCAAAACCAGCCAGTGAAAAGCTCAAAATCTCTTGTGAGAAACAAAACATGAAAATAAATTTAAAACAAACCAAAGGATTTCAAGATTTAGTGCCTTCCTGTTATATGCGCAATTCTGGCTGATGTTTATAAAGATTTCCAAGGTTTACAGAAACAGGTGAAATTTAGATGTAATCTGTATATTTAGTTACATCTGAAGCCCCTGGACCCTAAGTAAAGACAAAAAAAAAAGCATTTTTTCTTTTAATTTATTTTTAGTTATTTGTATTTTTTTTTTTTTCTTGTTTAAGAGAAACTAAACATGTTCCTAATCATCCTCAATTTCACATGTTTTGTGTACTGCAGTTTTTCCTTCCAACCAACTTTCCAATGCCATATCATTTTGTACCGTTTCTTTAATTGTACAGCTTGTGTCAATTAGGCGTTCATTCTCTTAGGTGTTGAGGCTGTGCAATATTGTAATATTTATAGATTTTTAATTGTACTCTTGTGTTATACCAAGTTTTAAAAAAAAACAAAAAAACATTTTGCTACTCACCAGAAATCATGATCCTCAAAATGAACAGCAATGAAAGCTTGCATCTAAACTGAACTTGTGCCTCTACTATGCGTTTTTGCTTTTCGTGCTTGAAATGTTTATTTATTGTTAAAATAACATCCAAGAAGGCAAAAGATGTGTGGCGAGAAACAGGTCAATTTAATTCAATTACCTCAAAGCAACACTGAAACCCAGGATGTGAGAACCACCGGCCTCATTGCTGGACTTTCAGCAATTAGTGTTTAATAATGAGAGCTGTTTGCACTGAGGACAGTAAGTGTCTGACGTCCTGAGGGGGAGCCCTGGGCTCTTTGCTCTTCTGACAAGTTAATAGTCATGATCACACCGTGTCAGGCTGGCAATTAAAATACAGGAGAACAGAAGTTATTAAAAGGCAAACATCACCACCATGTGGCCAGGAGCTCAATAAACTGATCCAAAAGACAAAAACAAGAAGTAGATCCTGGACAGAGCGGGTTTTATATCCTTGTTTTATCTACACACTGATCGAGACGCAGCTCCACGACGGCCTGAAAGCGTTTACCAGTTGACAGAGACCCGCTAAGAGATGGCTTCATCGACGAGTCGCTTGGGGTCAGAGGAGCGCTCATCCGCAGCCTGGAGCGGAATGGATTGAACAACACATAACTTTCCTGGGATATGAGAGATGAATTCAGACATTGATTTCTTTCTCCCTCCCCTCCCTTCGTCTCTCTCGCCTTTGTCTGTCTTAAAGCTTTAAACCGGGGCATAGGACGGCTGCGCCTGGCGTAAAATGCACTTCTAATTTATCCCAACACCACATGCTACGAATTAACCAACTCATTAGTCAACGGCCATAAACTTCCCAGCCCTTTGCTGCATTACACGGATCACCAGGGGCTTAATCGAGGGTTGAGGAGGGAGTTTGAAACTGAATTTTATTCTCCGTTTTATATCAAACCCTCTCTTATTAGGATTATTGTGTGCAAGTTTTGTGACTAGATTAAAGACATGTTTGGAGGCTTTAGCATGAATAAAAAGTTTTCCTACAGAATTGAATTAATTATTATTGACAATGGATTGACAGATGATGTAAACCAAATCTATCTCTATCCTGGTGATTCCATTAAAAGTACTTGGACATGTTGCATATGCTAAACTGAGACACCAGCTGCATTTCCATAGCAAATGTTTGCAAAACTTTGTTGATATTCTGCTAATGTAAAAAAATTATAATTACACAATGGTGGCATTTCCATTAAATAAGGAATGAAATGAGTGTGAATAAGCTTGTTCACGCGATGCCATTGAAAATGATGGCAGTGACGGATGTAGTGGCAAAATCTTTTTGGCGAAAAACGTGAATTTATTTGCCATTTATGGTTAAAGGAATCTGAGCTACTGAGACAAAATGCTTCCTAGAATATTCCGACCTTAGTTGGAGAGATGCACCCAACACTTTTGGTTCCACCGACTTCTTTTTCCTGGACAGTTTGACAGAGGAGAACGGGAATTTCATTCTGTTCCTACCTGCATATTTTTATGATGATGCAGAGACCAAGGCGACTGCAAACCAGGCTGAGCCGGGGGAGTGTAAAAGCCGCCCACCAGCGCAGGTTGCTGTGACCTGAAGTTGTCAGAGAGAGGCTGAATCAAAACACGGCTCTCTGGTGCTTGGATTTAAAGTTTGTGAAAGAAAACAGAATCTGTAACATGTACAACAAAGAAAGAAAAAAAGTAAAGAAATGGGAATTTATGTGAAATAACTTCACACATCTTTGAGGACAAAACCCATACTTACTGATCAGGCAAATCTGACGTGCTGTAATTAGATATTTTAGTTCCAATAGTTCTTATTTTTGTTTGTCTGTTTTTAAGGAGCATCTGACAGTCCAAGTTTTCCACCTCGTAATTACGTGCCGCTTTGAAATATGTTTTCATTAAATCCCAATAAAACATAGTGACGTTGTAATTTAAGGGATTTTCATCATTTGAATGAATTCAAAGAGGTTCAAGTGAAGTCTGGCGGGTTTTGTGATCTGCAGGCAAAAACGCATTCAGTTGTTTACAAGAAGGTTTCAACTCCACATATTCATTTTTAATCACTGGTTAAAATGTTCAGTTAATTACAAGGTCTGGACTTGATTACTTGAAAACTGTACATCAGCAAACTGAGCAACATTTTTAATTCAAAAACCCTTTTTTGTTGCTAAATTACTGAGCAAATGGACATGTAAGATTTAGCTTTGTTTTTAGCCTGGTCTTAAGATTAGAGCTATTATACCCTTTCAGCTTTCAGGAACTGTCTTTTATTCATGGACTGTCTTCAGAAATGTGGACGTTGAGATTAGCATCGGGGGCTAATCATGCTTAGCATGTTTAGCACTGAGATGCTATTTTAGGCCTGTACAGGTTTGGTGATAGGCTAACTACTCATAGCACATTTCGAACACAACGATAGCCTTTTCCACTGTCCAATCAAATTATTTATTTTAAAGCTAAAATTAGCTTATTAGCAGTCTCCAGTGCTGTTGTTGCTTGTGTGTCAGATTACAGTTATGTAGCAGGCTAATTTACTGAGACAATGAATTTTGCATTTTCTTCATCTGTAACACGTCATCCTCAAAATCACAAGAAAAGGTTGTTTGAAATCGTCCACCTTCTGTCTGACGAACCGAGCCCTAGATAGATAGAAAAGTACATTTGTTTCTGTTCATCAAAGAGGTGCCAACCCCACATTCGCTGAGAGACGCATCGAAATTGGAGCAGGCGCAGCGGATCTCTGTGACGCCAGAGAGCGGGGCTTTCAGGTGAAGACAGCTGTCACCCTGATCTACAGGCCCTAGCAGCCTCGGTGACGCGGGCCAAATTGCCCCGAGCTGCTGGAAATGATGCAGCCATTGTGGAGGAAATTGGAAATCAATTCTTGTCATCACTGAACATAACTCCCCTCTTAGCAGAGCCGCACGGCTCACATAGATTCACGCAAAGCTACGGCAGCTCAGATGAATCGAGTGTCACAAGCTGCCCTGCAATGGCGCCGCGACTCTTTGAAATGTTCCGTTTTGTCGCGTCAAGCTTCAAATCTAATTGTACTTAATTGTGATGTCTTACAATTGTAAAGTAGAAGGAAGGTGGCTCGAATGAAGAAACAATCAAATAATATTAATAATAAAGTGACGTGTGTGTTAGTATTCTACAGACTCGTTTCTTCAAGAAACGTCCTGGTCGTAGCGAGACGACTTAATGACAAAGTTTCCCGTTTTAACTAGATATAAAATCAAGGTCTTCTGACTGGTTAAAAACATAAATCGTCTCACTAAGACTCTCCTTCTTATCACCTCGTTTCTTCTGGACGACATTTATAAATCCCAATAGGTGTTGCCGTTTTATTGTTACGACCTTAAAGGAGAATGTATTTTTGTTTTTAATGAGATAGAAATCTCATTAGAATGAGTCTTTTTTTTTTTGTTTTAGTTTTGTTGAAATGAGGTTTTCTCTTCCCGGCTAGTTTCGCATCACAACGTTTTCTAGTTTCAACAATTTGCTGCTCGTGAATTCATTTCTAAGCTCTGGCAGTTTAACGCCTCCGCAGAATTCAGCCCCCTTTAGTCAGACGCCCCTAAATAAAATCTAACATTTAAAGCATTTTTTTTTATTTATTTATTTTTTAATGTAGCTAGGTAGGTCTTTGAAGGAGAACTTTAGTGAGCAAAAAGGGTCATGTGAGAAGTTCTGTCCTCTAGGCTACAAACCCTAGGCAATCAACCATGTAGGGTAAAAAAAAACCCAAACTAAATCACCCAGACAGCAGCGTCCTCTCACTGAAACATGGTGGTGGTGGCGTCATGCTGTGGGGATGAGTCTCCTCAGCAGAGATAAGAAAGCTGGTGAGAGTTGATGGGTTCCTGAACGTAGCCAGAGCTACGATCCAACCAATGCTTTAAATGAATGCATTTTGACGCCTTTGAACGGTCTAGTCAAAGTCCGGTCCAAATCCAACTCCCCAAGAAACATTAAGGACAAAGATCAAGAGGTATAAATACCGCTGGACGGATGCGGCATCGATCCTAAAGGAATCGATAAGGAGTGCGGAGCGATGATTGCGTTACCCGCACGACCCCGAGGCGACAGCTGACCTCTGGAATATTAATTTGTAAACATAGACACACTAACTAAAGATTTCCCCGTCACTCTGCCATGCCGTCCTCTGGGTGCTGAGCGCTCGTTAGAGATGATTCGTGCCAGTAATTCTCAGTAATGAGTTTTCTTAACAGATTTGCAGACGGCGAGTGCGAAGCTTCGGCTTTTCGCCCCGCCGTAGGAGCAACGTGGAGCTAATGTCAGGAAAAGTGCATTAATGAATGTGAACCAGAGCCATTTTTTTTAAATTCAGAGCCCCGATGCAACTGTTGTTTGTAATCACGCAGGTCGAAGCTGGAGGCCAGACTGCGGCACGCTGAGTGCCTCATAACAGCACTCCCTGGTGGGGCTCCAGCTACAAGAAGCAATCAGGCCCTCTATCTTCCCACAAGGCAGTGCTTCAACTCAAAGGGCCATCCATTATGATGCATCAAAACCTGCAAAACAAATCTCCTTTAACAGAACGGTGTCAGGTGTGATGAAGAACAATCGACCGAGGGGAGGGAATAAACAAAACAAAATAAATAAAGAAAACATTCCCTGGATAAAAAAGAATCCCGTTCTGCTCTCGGATGTCCTCCTTCTCTTGTTCTTTGTTTGCCTTGTTATTCAGGCTGTACGCTCGCGTCTCTCGCGGGACGCTCGGCGAGGCGCGAGCCATTCGTCATCCTAATTGGCTGTGTTTAGAAAAAGCGACTGTTGTGTTTTGATAGAGAAGCTCCTCCACTCCTTCTGGTCAGAGCAGAGCCGCCGTCCGCCCGTCGGGAGACGGATCGCTATGGAAATGGGAGTCGCCACGGATGAGTTTACCCGGAAGCCGGCCTCGCCTTTTTGGGGAGGAAGGTTTCCGCCACAGCGGGCCCGGCGCCCTCGTCTTCCGGCGCCCTTTATCGCCAAACACCCGAAAGCGAAGTCAGACTCAAAACACTTAATGCCTTCAAGTGTTTTGAGTCTACTCAAAACACTTCTGCTGTTTTGAGTAGAGCAAATAGGGTTACTTCTGCTAAAAGGTTGATTATTTAAAAATTCAAGTAAATCGGAAAGTGTGCAACTCTCACTTTGTATGGTTAGATTCTGGGGTTAGGTTTTCTAAAAGGAGGAAAATGAAAACCTGTGAACTCTAAAGTTCTTGCTAACATCTTCATGTCTCCTCAACTCTGTCCCATGTTTAACCAGAAAAACCTGAAAAGTGCGGCGTGCTTTGAGTCGATTATTTTAAAGAACCACAATTTGTAATTGTCGCTCAACGTCTTTTGGGTTTTTGTCTTTCACAGTTTTGCGCATCTAGAGAATAAAACTTTTAATGACCATTTTGTGTCCCAAACACGGAGCCTTTGCTTACACTCCGGACACACACACACACACACACACACACGCATACACAAGAACGGCTTTCAGCCTAACACTTGTGTTTTTGGATTTGCTGGAGGAAGTCTGGGTACCTCGAGAGAAACACACACATCCACAAAGAGAACCCAGGATCTTGTTTTTGTAAATAGTTTTTTTTTTTATTTTTATTTTTTAAACATTTTGTTTTCCTTCCATTTTACAACTATCTGACTCACATGACAAACCCTAACTAAAATCATGTCAACTAAAAGTTTGCTTTTTTATCCAAAGCTGAAAAACATTTAAAAATACATCCTTAAGAGACTTAGCAGGTTAAATTGGATGTTTTTAAACTTTCAACAATAAAGACGACAGATTACACCCTTGAAGTGTTCCCTAGCAACTCCGTGTCGCTGATAGGACTTATCAGCGAAGGACAAAGTCGGACACCGGAGATCTGAGGGAAATCCATCTCTGTCAATCGGCTACTTTACATGGTGGCAGTATTTCTCATAACGGCCCATTTGTCACCCCATCTAATCTCATCACATCTCCCATTTCCTCCCATCCTTTCCTGTCAGACGGACATTTAGCAGCGGTGACTGACCATCGCTCAAATTAACGAGCATTAGCCGAGGAATCGAAAGCCCCTTTTTTACGGCTTCGCCGAGTCTCGTTTGGCCGGAAAGATTAGAAGTTGGAAGTTCATCCAGGTTTTCAGGAAGCTTCACAAGAAAGTTGTGGCTTTGTGAATGTGATGCATGCAGTTAGTACCGTTTGATAACCACTTAAATCCAAGCCACCAATCGATTTTTGAAAAATTCTGCCATGTAATCATGACCAGATGACTTTACTGATGCAAAATATCAACTCTACCTCAAAAAAAATAAATAAAAAAAATAAATGTTGTTTGGATTTGCTTTCAAATTGTAAAATTTTGAACTTTGCTTATTTAGGGGGGAAAATTTTACACAAACTTGTTTTGTTTTTCTATATCCTTTCCAAAGCTTTAACAAAATTATTAAAAGGGGAAAAAAACACAAAAACACCTAAAAGTTAGGAGCTTGATAACAAATCAAACCGATAAAAAGTTACCCAACTCTCTGTGTTGCTATTATTACCTCATTTCATGTTGAATTAAATTCCTTATCAATGATTTTTTTTGTTGTTGTTTTTTTTTTTTTGCGGTTCTCTGAAGGAGAGCATCTGGAAAGCCCCAGCAGTCTGAGTGAAGTCAGCGTGGCAGCCAGGTGTGTATAAAAATGCACATATAAAACAGGCGAGGCCTGAGCCGCCCCGTCTCTGCCGGCGCTGCCTTCGCGGGCCGCCCTCCATCTGCCGCGCCACTCGCCGCCGCTGCAGCCAGGAAGCGCCGCAGCCATATGCTGGTGTTTGGATCGGAGACGTCCGCCTTTCATCTGCCTCTTTGATGAGCGTCTCTGGTCCTGCAGCTGTGGAGGGAGGCAGAAATAAGTCCAGATATGCACAGAGCATAATAAAGGCATCAGTCAGCGTCCGCGTGTGTTCATCAGTCTTGCGCCGTGCGGGAGTTTTCATGTTTTACCTTTTTGCCCCATTGCAAACTTAAACATCCGACTTCAAATTGGAGGGAAATGATGCCTGGTTTCAGTTTTTACTAATAAAAACCTGAAATGTGTCACTCCCTAAGATAACATTACGTAGAGTCACCTTTTTTGCAGCTGCAGGGCGTTTTGGGAGGGGAGGATGTGTCCAACAGCAGAGGATCTCGGACTTTTTCTAACAAGTCCTTTTGTTTCGCTGCCTGTTTAAGGACTTGTCACAAAAGGACTTTGATTTTAAAATCTAACTGAATTGAAAGCCTCCAGTCAGAGGCTTTTTTAAATCCGCTGCGATACAGGCTGCTACAGGAAATCCTTCCCTGTGCACAGCATCTACAATCGCTCTTTGAAGAGCCGTGGATCGTGCGAGTTGCAACATTTCATTTGGTTCTGCCATGTATCGGCAAAGTGGTTTTGAAATGACTCTGACTGCAGTTCGGTGGAACTTGTTGTCAAATAAATAAGTTTTCTATGTGTGTAAATTCTGCTCGGCTGGTCAAATGTTCAACTGAATTATCACAAGGTCTTCAGATTCTAACTCGTCCAAGTTAGAATCTGCAATGCGGGAGCCTGATGCTGCCATATTCATGTTCGCAGCCCAGAAAGTTCAACTTTGGTCTCATTCGACAAGAGCACCTTGTGTCACATGTCTGCCGTTTCCACGGAAACGAACCCATAATCCATCGTCCCTAGCTTTTCGAAGAGCGTGACTCTTTTTTTTTCTTTTTCTCCGCTCTGAACTGTGGATCTCTGCAGCTCCTTTGCTAATCATTTAGCGTCTGAATGCAAACGGGGGCAAAGCTTTGGATTTCAGAGGAAAGGAGACGCGTTCAAAATGCACGCCACACTTTTCAGATTTGGGAAAACTCATCCCCATTTTCCTTCCGCTTCACAGCTTAACCTGAAGCTTGTCACTGTGACGAGACAAAGCTCGATGGGTGTGAATACATTTACGACGTGCTGGACTCAACTCCGAATATAATTAACACTGAGGGAATAACAGGCCTTTTAACTCCCATCTATTCTGCAGGAACCCACCGCATCTCTGCAGAGAACAGCAGCG
This sequence comes from Poeciliopsis paucimaculata, assembly GCA_903067055.1. Taxonomy (NCBI): domain Eukaryota; kingdom Metazoa; phylum Chordata; class Actinopteri; order Cyprinodontiformes; family Poeciliidae; genus Poeciliopsis; species Poeciliopsis paucimaculata. Next base: position 125,496 of record CAEGAD010103274.1, on the reverse strand, counting down.
AGTTGCCGCATCTGTCCAGTCCAAATGTGCTTCAGCGCGTGCATTATTAGTCCAAAAACCACTGCGAGCTTCGATCCACGGACGTAGAAACGAACCGAGTGTGGATGAAGCAAGTCAGAGTCGCGACATCTGTGTCAAAACAGCAATCACACGCTTGCCTGATTTCTAACGATAAACAGACCAGCGACACCAAACCGCGAGCGGCGCCTCGCTGCGACAAGGTCCCTGAATTCAATTAGTGACAGACAGTCAACTCTCGCGCTCTCAGGCGCGCGCACGCGCGCGCTTGCGGCTAGATCTGGTGCAGAAACCTTGAAATTTCCAATTTAAGAGGAAGTCATATTGAGTTCCCCCCCTCCCTCTCGGCGTGTTCATGCCAGCGTGACTCCCCAAGTTTCCTCGGCCGCACACTGAGCCGTCACTCAATCCTCTCCAGAGGTGAGTGCGGCCTTCCCCCGTTTGTGGAGTTTAAAGTCCAGAGCCACAAAAATGAAATGCGAAAAGAATCGCAGCTGGAACTGCAGCTACGGCTCAGAATATGGAGCCCAGGCTCCTCCTTTGAAGGCAAACCTATTTCTTATTTACATTATTTTTAATATTCACTCAATAGGATTTTATGTAGTAGACCAACTAATACAGCAGTTACTCCGCTTTTATTCCTGGATGAATTCATTTATTGTTTTTAGTTCAACAGAATGATGCTAAAAGAACCGTTTGTTTAAGTCTATTTTCTTAAACATAAAAACTTTTTTTTTTCTTCTTTTAATACCACAATTCCCTATTGCAGGTATGTGTCTTTTTTTTTTTTTTCTCAAAAGGCCATGTAATATTCACATTGCTTTGGATGGGTTTTATTTAGCTTTACTGAGAAGGAAACAAAAATATAACAGCTCTGGATTGTTAAGAGCTAAGAAGGGGGTAAAGGAAAATCAACCAGGACATAAAGGATGTATATTGAAACAAATATAGAAAGCTAGTTTTATTGCAGAAAAGAACAAATGAAGCTGTTATTGTTTTGTCCAAACGGGTTGGATAACATCTGCATAAACAAAAAGGTAACCAGCTTATCGAGCTTATGCACAATCAGTTCAAGATATAAGAATATATGTTCTCATGTAGGATTGTTTGTGAGATTAAAATGACCTTTTTATTTTTTTTTTTTGTTCCAATCATCTGTTAGTGTGTTAAAAATAACTATGCTGAGATTGTTTCTCCTTCAGTTTCAAGTGTTTTCCAGCAGGTTTCGTTCAAGGTTCAGCATCTTCCTACCCACTCTGATCGGTCGGCCTGCTGCGGACGACGCACAGCGCTGCCATTTATCACCAAACAGATGCAACGTTCATCACATTCATCACGTTTTAGGCTTAGACGTATTATTTTGCATGTGGGCTCGACCTTTGAATGCGCTCTGTGTTTCCGGCCTCCAACCTGACTGCTGGAAAAACAATTTTGACAATCCCTGTCCTTTTGCCGCTCCGCTGGAACGGCCACGTTTGTGAAGCAGGACATTAGTAGATCTGTGAGATGTTTAAAGGTTTTGTTGTTTTCATAACCTCGGCCACATTTAAACTTCCCCCCTGACCAGTCCGCTGTGTTCCCTGTGTTCTCTTAACAAACCACATCAAATCCCACTACAACGCACTGCAGCAACATGAGAAATCATGAAAAAGTTCATTTCCGAAGCGCTTGTCTAACTTCTGCGTTCCTCCACTTCCGAGCTGAACTGATTCACAGTTTTCCCAGAGGAGGGGAACGGTAGGCTTACAGTCCTACTGGGCCCCATCAGCTCGATGCTGGGATGAAAAGCACCATCTGATTGCCTCTTGCAGCTAATTGGAGCTTCGGCTGTGCTAATTAAATCAAGGAGCCACCTGGCGTGCGAGCGTGTGCGTCCTCGCGGAGGAACACTTAAAGTTTTATGCAGATATCCCACATTATGCGCTACCAGATTTTTCGACATCTTCTCTGTGCGTACAGGGTCGCTCTCCCTCCTCGCTTAAAAGCCACTGTTGCCGGCGTGGAAACCTGCCTTGGTGTCGGCACGACAATAAGAGACCCCGTGGAAATGTCAGGCTCCCTCTTTAGCGATTCCAACAGGCAAAAGAGGCAATTATGCTATTTTGGTGTTTCCACCGAGGCCCCGCTGCCTCCGACACCACTCCGACACAAGGGCCCGGTGTTTTAACAGCGGCACTACATTCCTCCGCTTTGGCGGGGAGAAAAAAAGGAAATAAAAACGTTCACCCTCCCCGCCGTCTGCCTCTCCTATCTCTCTCAATCACCCTTATCTCTCTCTCCCCCGGCTCTCACCTCCTCTTTCATTTCCCAGACAGTCTATCATTTGGGCAACACGGCGGCATGATTGCGGCTTCCGCCGGAGGAGGAGAGCCGAATGCCATCATCGCTCCCAGGGCCGTAATCAATAGTGTCAGTAATGGCGGTGGCGGGAGGAGAGCAGCGGATTGCTGCAAGGCCTTTGTCTCTTCTCTGGCTCTCCCAGCAGAGCTGTTGAATTATTCCCCAGGCATTCCCGCTGTCAGCCTCGCTTAACTTAAGGCCGCACAAAGGGGAAAATGTATGCCGTCATAAAAAGGTATGGAGCTCATATTGCCCGTTGAATGAGCTCCAAATGCATTGTTATTGGCAAGGCTGCACGTTTATAAAACAACTGAATTTCTGTAATGGCCTCAGTCGTGTAATGGGCTTTAACAGAGCCGCTTCCTATATCCCTTTATGTGGCTCGGCTTGGTAATAAAGCCAAGTTTCACCTCTCCCATTTATTATTTACTCCGTTGGCTTTTGGGGTTTTTGTTTCTTACTGTTTCATATTTCAGTGCGGATATCGGTGTTCTTTAAAACGTTAATATAATCTTCAGTGGCAGGACAATGCTCACGTCATGGCGCATGTACAGCTGATGTAAAAGCTCTGCACACACTTGTTAAAACTGAATCCTGTATTATTCATCTGCGCACTGAACCCGTCCGGGGAGGAAGCGTGTGGCGGGTATTTTGAAAATTAAAAGCCCATCTGAGGTCAAATCTGATTGTCCAGAAACAAGGTTTAGCGTCCTAGAGGAAGTTTCATGACATGTGCATCAGGGTTGCCAGATCTGACTCACTTTCCAGTCCAAAAAATAAAAAACAACATGAAACCTGCCCAACTAAAAAAAAATTTAAAAAACAATAAATGGACCGAACTTATATAGTGCTTTTCCAATCATTTTGACCACTCAAAGCGCTTATACACTACAAAAGTCACATTCACACACATTTATACATCCATATGCAGATTGACAGGCAATTTGGGGTCGGGGCCCATCAAAATGTCAAAGGATTGACGAAAAGACGTCAGGCGTGTTGCAGAGTCCGTAAAATGTGCATCATTTCTTCTGCCTATTAAAAGTGATGACAAAAACAAACAAACATTTAAGTAAAACTGGACATTGAGATGTCGGTAAGCAGTTGGTAAGCTAACAGCTTGAAGTCATGGCCGGTTTGCCATGACTTTATTACATCCTGCTTGAAAACCAGGTGAAAACTCTCACCAGGTGACAGCGCCACGTCCAACCAGCCAGGTGAGAAGTCGGCTGTCTCGACTCTCGTTGCCTCTGTGTCAGGGTGTCGGAGGCCTTCAGTGTCAGCTCCAGTTGAGGGGGAAGGGGGAAAACAAAAGGGGCACCTGATCATGTGGGTGCAGGGCCAGAACGCCTTCACTTTGAAGAACGTAGCGCTTGTTTGTTTTTGGAACCAGAGAAAATTCTTCTTTTTTTTTTTTTTGAGCTGCGACAGGGAGGAGAGCAAGGGGGGGGAGAGCAGAAAATACACAATTTCACAGCTGAACACGCCCGCTTGGTTTTCCAGCGTGAGCAGGAAGAGATTTCACACCTGAGGTAATAACAGAGCAAGCGTAGAAGATAGGATCAGGTTTTTTAACACCACTACCCTCTATTTCTCTCCATAAGGATAAATAGTGTTTTCTGCTAGAAGCACTTAAACTAATGCATGCTTTGAAAAGGAAACAGTCTGTCTCACTTCCCTTACATCTGCTTGAAATGGAAACCGCAAAGGTGAACTAGTGCAAAACAAAGAGTGATATTTCTTTTTTCTACGTTCATAGATGTTTACAGCATGTTATTTTCAGCGTGCATTTATTTTTTTCTTTGAAAGAAAAAAAAAAACCCCTTCAGATTATGTGCCGCTTCAATCATTATACATGTGAGTAACGGTGTTGAACGTCATGTTTGGGGTAAAGCATCCAATTGTGCAGGCTTTTAGATATAAAAGAGAAAAAGAAAGCGAATGAAAAGAAGGGAAATATATTTTAATACCGTCTGATATAAAATATGGTTCAACAGAATCATGGACACAGTCTTTCAAAGCCTCCTACTGACTGATTACATAAATTGGTCGCAGTGGTGAGGTTTTGATTAGCGATGCACCGATCCACTTTTGATTCCGATACAGATATCTGAGGTCGAGCCAAAACCGATCCGATCCAGAAAAACTGTCCTGAATTGACTTAAAATGTTTCTTCATTTAAACACAGACATAAATGCACTGAATTACAAATTTATCTGATAACTTTGCACCCGTGCAGCGCACTGAGATACACCAACATCGTCACGAGCTCGATCACACACGTGAAGACAACACAACTTTAATTCGTTCAGCCAGCGCAATTTGGAATATAACAACCAATGTAAAATAAATAATAAACCGAAACTAACAAAACAACGAGTTTGACTACCTTGGTCAAACATGTGAAACATATACTGCAACAGACCTTCCTAGCAACTGCCAATCTCAACTCCTTCAGACTAGCCAGAAGGAATTAGTAAACACCGGGTGGAACTGCGCGTCTTCTGAGCTCATTAAATGAACTACTTCTCGGTAAAAGTCTGGCAAAACTGTTGTTAAAGGGATAACAGAGGAGCAATGTTGTGATGACTTCCTGGAGGCGGGGCTTCAGAAAGAACAGGAGTTTCTTAAAGAGACACGGGTCCAATTTCAAGGTTTTAAACTGTGAAGCAAAATTTCTTTTAAGTCAGATTTGATACCTACAGCATTTTTATAACAACAGAAGTTAACATAGTTATTTGATTGTGCTTTAAAATGACAGTATGTGGCTGTGAAAAGCATCACACTGCCCCTTTAACAGATTAAAGAACTGAAACAAAGAATGAGTCAAGAACCTTTGTTTACTTCCTGCATACTTTTTTAATACAATGTGAGGTCATTGAGTTTATTAATTTATATAACCAATAAAGCGACTAACTAAACTCTTTGAAGCAAACCGTGTGTATGGAATCCATTCTAACGCACAAACGACCGTCTTCATTTTCCCCACTTTCCACCTCTAACCTTATTCACTTCCATCATGTCCCAGACACCATCAGTCACCGAGGCCAAATCCAATCTTCTGCTCAAGAATCAATCTCCCATCTCACTGGTGACCTTATTGCTGTGGCACAAGATAATCACCCCCAGTCCCCCCATCAGCCCTAATTGCTTTTCAGATCAAAACATTAACAGGATTTCTGAATTGTAATGCATTGTGGCCGCGCCATCAATATGCATACGACGGCAGAATTGAGCCATCTGTTTAGCCGCCGCGGCGCTGGCCGTTTTCCAAAAAAAAAAAAAACGGGACGCTCAATTTCAAGGACTTTATTTTGGCCCGCGTCCGCCGGCAGAATAATCCGAGCGAATGCCAGCGCCGGGAGAACCCGACGACCCAAATGGATCCATCAGTCGGCCCGTTCAGATAAATGTTTATTCAGCGATGCCTCGGCGCAGTTATTCGCAGTCGCGGATGAAGGGTGGAATAAAATAAAAATAATAAACGACGGCAGGGAATAAAGAACTTGACAAAGAGGGAACAAAAAAAGATGGCGCTCCTTTTGCCGCGGTAGGTGATCGCCTTGGGTTACCTCTGGGTGGAATCAATTATACAGGCTTCTTTAAAAGGCCCTTCCTTTGCTCCACAGGAAAATGTGAAGCAAACAAGCTCCCGAGGTATATGAGCATTACTCCTTTTTATGTCGGAATATCAAACTTTCCCCTATAAAACTTTTTTTTTTTCTTTAGTAGTTACTGCCAGAGTGGAAATCTGGGGGCATTGGAGATGTTCTCGCCAACTTCAGTCGCCTCCTTCCCTCTCCCTCATGACTAACGCGCCTCCCTTACAAAAAGCAAACGTTGTCAGAGGAACTCTGCGCCGGCTCCTGGGTGGTGTCCCTATTTTTGTCGTAGCTGTGGGGGACAGGGACATTAGGAGAAAATGGGTTTTAATGGGTATTTCTGACAGCTTTGCTTTGCATTTCGGCAAACATAAACCTGACCTCGCTGTGACTTCAGTCTCAATTCCCGAGTGTTCCCAACGACTCCAAGGGGCCGTTTCATCGGAAAGCATGCTGTTGAGGAGGATATTTGAGGTTGAAGTCATAAAAAAAAAAAAGGTTCTCAAAATAAAACAAAAATAAAAAGTATACAATTTTCTTCACCCTTTCAGGTTTTATCCAACTCATTTTGACTCCAATTCAGAATTGAAATAAAGGGGGGAAATGACATTTCTTACAAGTAGTTGAAGAAAGTCTGAGTTCATACTCATAAGAACACATTTAAAAATGAATTATGAAATCACGAATAAGCTTTAAAAGCTCCCAGATATCCTCTCTGCATGGTAACGCAAAATAATTACGCGTTGGCCAAAATATCCCAACTCTTAGTCCATCGCGATGGACGTTCAACTTTGGAAAAAAAGTCCCACCGTTTAATGAAAGGATTTATTTTCAAAAATAACTTCAAAAACTCCCACTGGAAATGTTTAAAGTCTTACTGAGAGCAATTTCATTAGGTCACCGTGAAGTTAAATCTATATTTTTGATGAAAGACGGACACATACTCCTCTCCTTCACTGGTTTCAGAACAACGCTGACGCTCAATCAAGTTGGGATTCAGAACTTCAATGTCATTCAATGACAAAATCCATATTTTATTATTGATTTAAACCCAGAAATATGTCCCGTGGTTGTGGAGTCCGAAGACTGATGGTGATGACAAAAGTCCGAACCGAATGTATAGAGATGGACTAAGATAAGAAGTGATTCGTAGTGAAGTGGGGGGGCTGTCAGGTTGTGCGGTTATGATGGATCCAGCCACATACAGGAGAGTGGAAGATGTGGTCAGATGTTTTAACAATGGAAGAACAGAACATGGAGCCATTGTGAGTGTGACAGAAGAGTGTCAATAGTGAGGAAGAATGAAGACTAATACTGAAACCAGGTGAGGCCAGTCAGAGGGATGTAGAACAGCTTAGGGATTTTGTTTTTACCTATGGATAGATGGTATAATGGTGTTTTTACCAACTGAGAGCAGCTGATTAGCTTTTTAAAAGCTCACATAATACTTGAACTATGACCTTACATCCCAGAGGAGTCGAAACAGAGGCTCTATGGATGGAGAGCAAGACTAAAGAGAGAGGAGGAGGAAGTTCAAACCATCTCTTCCGTCAATCATAACGGGCAACTACAACGTTTTTCTCTCTGCCCGGTTTTCTGACCACACGCCAAGGCAGAAATGTACTGAGGAGCGGCAAAAGCACATGATGTGGATAAGCAGTGATTGCAACAAACGGTGGTGTCATCCCCAACCTGTCACTGTGGAAGACAGTCTCTGTCGCCCAGATGTCGGGCATGTCATGACAGTCATACTGCAGCACTGTCTTTAGTCAGAGGCTTTTCCAGATTGGTCGCTAGACTGACAGCTACTGGAAATCCTCACTGAAGATACTCAGATTATGAGTTATGACAGCATTTAATATTGGGATACATTTTTGAACTGAGTTGCATTAAAAAGGATATAAAGATGGAAAAATGCCTAAAACTAACTAGAACTAACAAGACCTTAGCAACGACACCAACAACTAAAATGTATCAGAAAACAAAGTAGATCTTCACATTTACATATAAATCTAAAAAGTGTAGCCATCGTAGGACTCCTTTCTTTTTATGCAGCGTAACTAAAACTTTTCCGTTTCTTAACGGGAGAAGTTTCGCTTCACTTTCCTTCCACTTCACAGCTACTCTGTGTTTTGTGTTGGTCTATATCACATTAAATACATTGAAGTTAGTTACTTCAGCATGGGAAGCAAGGCGCTACGTTTGAAAACGACGACGCGCTTCGCTTTGAGGCCTCGTCGGTTACAAAGCGAACCTCATTTAGGAATGACGACAGGAAGGATGAGATGTTTCCGTTCACCGCAAGCAGCTTTTCTAGCCTCTTCCCCTGAACATTATTTGCGGAGGTTTCTTGGAGTTAGCAAAACTCTTAAAAGGGAGCAATTTCTCACATCTTCCTAGCTTAGCTTCAAGCTGAGCGGCATGCAAACAGCCTGTTCGTCTCTTGTCTCTCTTTTTTTTTTTCTTTTTTTTTTTTTTTTTTAACCTGCTAAAACATTGAAGCTTCGCCTCTGTTTTAATTGGGAAACTTGCCTGCACTCCCTAAGAGCAGGAGTCGGTCTGCGGGGAGGAGAACAAGCCGCCATGACACGTCCCAAGCTTCATCTCTTCTAATTAGTCGCGCGTTTAAAAAGCGGGAAACCTAAACACGCCGCTGACACGCTGCCAATTAATGTTCAATCGCTGTCTTCCTGAAGCTCTCCTGCCCCACCGAGGGGAGCACATGAAATAAAAAATCAAAACTTGTACAGGCTGGTAATGAAAGCTTTAACGGGGCCTCTTTGTTCCTGACAGCACATGGTGAAACGTGCGTTTCGGTTCCTTGTAATCAGTTTCCCTCCTCACCCCAGCAGAAAACATGGTGGGGATCCAAGAGCAGCGTCTTCTGTCTCCTTCCTGTCTTTGAGGTTCATTCTGAACTGATCCTTTAATTAGGACGAGTTGATATTAAAACATAACATTTTGTCCAACGTGGAAATGTCTTCCTGGTGAAGCTGGATAGTCAAATGGTTGGTAATCCAGTTATTGATCACTGTAAGATCTGTTACAAACAATTAATGAAAGAACCGATACTCTCTGGAGGTAAGGGGTTTTACACTCTGCTACTTAATCATTCATTCCTTATCCATGATGGCTTAATTGAGGGCAAAATTCTTATGGAGTACATTATTGAGTGTTTTTTTTTTTTTTTTACTTCTTGAGGCTGCATCAAAAATGATTCAACTCTCAACTCAAAAATGTCAAATCGTTCACGTTTGCACTAAATAAATTCACACGAGAGCGGTTAAATGGTTAAGTACAACTAAAGTTCCAAAGAGTTCAGCCAAATCAAACACTAAAATGCGCTTTCAGTGACGATTCCCGGTCATTTTATCCAAAGCAACTTGATCAGCTGCAGTTTCCGCGGTACGATCTGCCCAGCGCCGGTTTTGAATGAACAACTGCTGTGCCTGGCATGGACTGCTTAGTCATCTCATCACTTTAATAGAGCGTTACTATGATATACCTGTAGTACCACTCTTAATAAGAGTCATCAGGAGCAAAACAAAGGGATGCTCCACTAACTGGAAGGCTCTTTAAAAGAGCTGAGTTGGACTGATGAGAAAAAAAAAAAAGAAAAACAAAAAAAAGCTGTTTTATTCTTAGATTTTTCTTTGCTGCCATTTGAAGGTTTGACTCTGTTACAAATGATTAGAGTGGTAATAGGAACTGAAATGAGCCGGCGTGGAGGAGCAGGCTGCACAAGGCTACCACTCCGCTGATTAGTGCTTTAGAAGCACTAATCAGTTCTTTAGGAGCTCAAGGGAAATCTTGTCACGTATTAAAAGCACCACTGGGAGCTTTATTCATTAGGAGATGGTATCTGGTCCTGCATTTTCCCCCTAAAAGTGCACACAGCATGGCCTAACCCCCACAATGCCTACTACTGTGTTGCTACACTGAACCTACAGTTTTACCATTCAAGGTGCAGCATGTTGGTGCATCTCTAACACTTAAAATTCTTATTTTTTTAAATCCTATATATAAAATATGACATTTTGGGGGTGATTATGCTCTCCATTTTTGGATGCTGTGCAGCTGTAAGAATTTTTTGCTGATACTTAATTTAACTTTTGGTCACTTGTTATGATATAACCGGCTGATTAACATCGAAACAGCTAAGGTAACGCTTTAAATCATGCCTCACTCTCCCATTACACTTCCAAAGTCTCAACAGTTTCTCTGCTGTTCCACCAGAGAAAACGAGATGGATCCGTTTTGAATGGATTCGAACATGTCCGGTGCAGAACCTTCTCTGGGAAAATGGGATCACGATCTCGTATTTCTCTGCTCGGAATATAAACCCCGGGTTCTGGAAGAGAGCGGTCGCAAGAAGTTAAAGGAGACTTACAGGGATGTTTTGAGGCTACGGATCGGATTTCTCTTTGCCAGCCACATGGGGGAAATCGACGCCATGGCTGAGTTTGTGACCAAGTGCATAAATTTTGTTTGGACAACGTGAGATGCTTCCGTAACAAAGAACCCAGCGACCTGAAGGAACTGTTAAACGCTAACAGGGAATCGTTGAGATGTATGCAGAAGGCAGGATGCAGTCATAACCCATTTTCATACATATTTACTACTCTAGTCAAAAATCTCAACATGTTTGAGTTTTGCTGGTGAACCCCCGTAAAGGAAAACATCAGACTTTGTTGCTTCCTCTAAAAAAAACAGAGCACTATAGATGCTTTCTCTCCCCGCCAGCTTTTCTTCTTCTTCTTATTTCCCTTCACAAGAAGTTCTCTTTAAAGATGCTGGATGTCGGAGGAGCCGAGGCAACGTCAGTAAAAACAAAACTGTTCTGTGATTTCAACTTTACTTGCTCGAGGCATCTCTCACAGCAGCGAGGAAAACTGCAGCAGCACAACAAATTGTTCCAGTGCAAGGCTGGCTTTACAGAGAGGAGAAAAACAGCTCTGGATACAAGAAAGCCCGATCATTTCACAAAACAACATTTCATTTCTCCCCTTCTGGTTACTCAATATTGATTAAAATACCTATTATATTTTAAGTTTGTGAATGGTTTCAGTAGCTGTAACAATGAAGAGACATAGTCTCTGTGTATGCTTGTACCATCAATGCACAAAACCCGTACAACATTTTTAAAAATTAGAAATAATGGGGGGGGGGGGAAGACAACATTTTGGCACCTAACCTCTATTTTTCTTACTAATAATTTCAGTCTATCCGCATGGGGTTGTTTTTGATGTGACAACACTGCCCTCTGGCGACTTTTTAGAGTACATCCATGGAGGAAAAAAAGTGCAATTCAGTTCAATCACTTTAGAGGATTTTGTCACGTGATCTGTATGTTTTTATCTTTATGTTAACAATAAATAAATCAAATCTGTAGCACATAAAAACGTGTTCACTGGAGTTTTTTTTGAAAAATAAATAAATAAAACAAAGACTGTACAAATTTAGACAATATGACTCTGGACACTACTGAGAAGTAAAAGCCATACAACAGAAAAAAAGCGTCATTAATAAAACTTCTGAGGGGATTTATGACACTTTATTATGATTAAGCTATATTTAAAAGTAGTTTAGTGCTGACCGACTTGGAGCTGGCCAATAGATCAGTAATATCGCGATCAACATCAATAGATAACGCGTCAGAATTTTCAATAATTTCACTCCGATTCCGATACTTTAGCTGCTCAGCCTCTCATGGCCAGCAAACTCTTTTACTATTCGGTTTCCTAGCAACAACCTGTTTAGTAACTAGCAGTAGTTTCATAAAGAGACAAAATTTTAAAAAAAATAAAAATGACAGAGTGAAACTTGTGGATAAATCAGAAAAGTTCACATCGCCTGTTTGATAGTATTATTTAACAAACAAACAAAAAAAAAGATTCAATAATTATCGATATCGAGCGATATGAAACGCTCGTATCGTGATGCGTTTTTCAGTCCGTATCGTCCAAAACCAGTCTTGGCTGCTGAGGTGAGCGCGAACACCATGGTGAGTCTGAAAGAGGAAGATAGTGGCGCTGTACGAATTCAGTAGAGGTGTAGTCTAAATACAATACCTTGTGTCTTCTGTGAAGCCTCAGATTTTGGGCGCAGCAGGACCCGACCAGCTCACCATCGTAAGAGTCCACCGTATATTCTGCAGCGTATCAGAGGGTGCTTGAGGAAAATGTGAAAACATCTTTGGGGAAGAGGAAAGCAGAGCTGGACTCTACAACAGGACAATGAACCAAAACATACCAGGAGATCCATCAACGTCTGGATGGTAGTTGAGAAACAGGAAGATTTGAAACCAGGCAACGGAGAAAGAAACGCCGTAAACGCCACACAGCTGAAAATCAGGGCCAGAGGTCATTTTTAAGCTAATGGGATGTTTTATGTTTTTTCCCTCAACTGGAAAAAGCATTTCTTTATTTTAATCAGCAAAACAATGATCAAGGATTTTGGTGGTTACAGCCAATTCAAAACAAATCTGGTTCACCATCAATATGTGAACATAGTTGCTTTATAAAGAATTTTATTTCTAATAGGTTGTGCTAATTTTTCCACATGACTGAAGATTTAAGTCTGGAAGTAAATTCAGCTCGTCGTGAGTTTGATCGGAATATGTTTCCCTCATTTTCCTGGACGTTTTTTGGACCAGCACCTCAGCAGACTGCTTCCTTTCCAACATGTGTATTATGCTCTAGTTAGCAACTATGAGAAGCTGCATATGCTGTGTTTTCAGCAAGCGACTTCAACCGCTAACTGTCAACCAGTGTATCCCTTTCCTATTGATTGGCTTAGAAGCCATAGATTAAAGCTATTTAGTCGTAACGTGTTACATCAAATGTTCCTTTCTTGCTTAGCTCCGAGTGTCGTTAACATTAAATAAGCCATGAGTACTTATCCAGACCTACATTGAGGACATGCACTTTCAAAAAGTGAGTGAAAAAGAAGCTAGAAGTTAATGTATGTACAATGCTTTACAAAAAAAAACTATGAAATGTGTTTGTTTTATTTTCTCAAACGGCCACCAGATTGTTTTTTTAATCATTTTATTACAAACAAAAACGGTACTAAAAGCTCCCCACAGTTCGCAGCAACATTTCGCTGCAATAGCTTCGTGCTGCAATGTGCAGAGAGTGACAGCACCCCTGTTAGGAGTGTTGGACAGGCAGCAGGCTGGTCTCTCTGCTCCCACAGAATGTGTGAACGTCTTAATGTGCGCTCAGTCTATAGTCCGTGAAGCGTGGAGCTGATAATGTCCATGAAGGTGGCTTCGACGCAGTAGCAGAGCTGCACGTCGGGGTCGGTGCCGCCCATCTCCTCGGCCGTCTTCTGGGGCAGAGTCAGCTTGGAAGAGCCTCCGCCCGGAGCGGCGGCTTCCTGGGGTTTCTCTCTCAGACTCTGGAGGCCTGGGAGCAGGAGGAAGCTTTTATTCTACTTCAACAATAACAAAATGTAAACGTAACCGATGTCCACTTCAATTCATGCAATCTGAACATTTGTTGTCTTTTGGAGGTCTTCTGGTAAAGCTGAGATGGAAGACTATCAGTGCCATAATTAAACCTGACAAGAGCTCAGGGAGCTTTTTACTACTAAATAAATATATAGCTCTCACTGGGCAGGCGAACGAGCGCCTCCTGTGGTGTCATAATAGCGCGCCGACAAACGAGATACATTCGTATGTCTTATAGGTCTGAACCAAATAATCAAATTAATTATGATTAATCGATTATTGAAATAATTATCAATTAATTTAGCAATCCATTAATCCTTAACTGGACCGTGTAAACACAGAAACAAAACTTTTGCTGAAACACCCGTAGAGCAGCAATTAAGCCATTAATTGCTTAACCCAAAATTATCAATAATATCAATACATAGTCTGAATCCGTATCGGATCGATACAAGTGCAGTAAAATCGACACGTTAGTTTCAGGTTCCTTCTTGAAATTTTATTTTATTTTTGGCGATGCACCTCAAAAATAAAGATTTTAATTTTGTTTTCAAATTATATTTTTTTGCACTCTGTTTATGCATAAAGCAGTGCACAGCAATGTGTTTTGTCTTTCTATTGTTGCTGTTTATCATGTAAACGTTATTAGAGTATTTGGTAGACACAAAAGCAGGACTTCGTCCCAAATCGGTCCTGGTTTTAACATAAAAAATGAATAGGAAAAACCACAAAAACACTTTAAGGTCAGAAGTTTGATTAACGCATCAAACGTAAATAAAAAGTATTTGGGATATTTACTTGCATTTATTTTGCTGTTACTTGGTTTCGAATCGATCGATTGCCTCTGATATTTAAAACCCGAGCAACATTTACTTTTCTTAGCTAACGGGAAGCCAAACAGTCAAAGTAACTGTTATACTTACGGGCAATGAAAGGGTCGATGTCTCTGACTTTGGTGGCCACATCAGAAGCACAGACCTGGCCCACTTGTACCAGCAAAGCTGCCACATCATCATAAAGAGGAGGGAAGGCCTGACAGAAAGCCACCAGGCACGGCAGCGTGGGCATGAAGAAGGAGAACCGCTTGGCACGATTCAGCACTACAAAGCACAACACACACTTATGAGTCCAAACGGCAGCTGTGCAAACACAGAGCACACTCCTAAGTAGGCTGCTGGACGCGCTGTAATTAAGAGGGACGGCTGCAGTAGCAGCTAGTAGCCAGACGGTGGCACCATTCTACAGGAACAGCGATACTAGAACACCATGTTTGCTGAATACTAACAGGAGTGGAATAAAAAAAGCCCATAAAGCAGGGGTGGTGGAACTCATTTTCATTTTGGGCCATATTAGGATCATAAATGTCCTCAGATGGTCGGTTTTTGGCAGGACGGAATAATAAAACCACCCCATTAACAAACTGCTAAAATATTAAATAAAAGTCGCCTCTGCATTCAATGAGAACGTCTCGGGGTAAGTAATGTGGATTGAAAGGTTTTAGGAAGACATTTTGAGCTGCTACTGTGGTAATAATAAATGTGACAATAAAAACTATTTATTACCTATTTTTTAGGTAATTGTATGGTTGTTATTACAATCACAGCCCCACAAACACAAATAATGCTCAATTAAAAAAATAAAACAAACAAACCCATTTGTAATGCACAACTTTATGCCACCAGTCATAAAGAAGGATGATTTGTACCACTAAACTGCATTTAATCAATATTCTCAAACTGATTGATGCATACTGACGCCCAGTAATAATCCCAAAATTATGGACAGTTTTTTGGGATTAAACATTGTTGATTGAAATTTATTGCGACGATAAATCAAATTCATCAAGATAAATGATAAACGATACGATAAAGACCCATCACTGGTACCGTGGATTTGATTGATAAAATAATACATAAGCACACAATTGGCATCTTGAAGGTTCTAAAAAGTTATGGCGGGTCGGATTTGGGCCTCGAGTTTGACACTCTGTTCTGTTAAGCAACAAGACGCTGCTGACCTGTTAACAGCGTGCCCATCACACTGATGGCCAGCCTGGCTACACTCAGGGATTTGGGCAAGGCGTACTGCGTGCACAGGTATGACAGCAGTTGAATTGCAAAGATCTGTGGGCAGGGGAAAAAAAATACAAGAGATGTCACTTATGGAAACAATAAACACAGTAAATTTCAACCTGGAGGAGCTGCCGGTGAAGAGTGCAGGTCTATCGGGGAGGCTCTGGCACAAAACCAAGCAAAGTTCAGGATTTTAAAGCCTGGAAGCAGCAGGGAGGACTCACCTGCTTCTCCAGCTGGGGCTGGGCCAGCAGCTCTGGGATGAAGTCCAAACAGATATGGATGGAGGGGATGCCTGCCACAGTCAGAGGCAGTAGAGCCTGAGGGTAACCCTGATGCAAAAGGAGGGGAGGGGGGGAAGAAAATATTCATCCTGTAATTAAACCATAAAGACAAGGGAGGATGCAGTTGACTCATCCAAGCAGTCTTTTTGTGTGTGTGTGTGTGTGTGTGAGGATTAGTAGTTTCTGTTCAACAGTGTGTGGACAGAGGTGGATTTACTTTAGAAGAAGCCCACCATATGGCTGTCAGACACTAGTGGGAGAGCTGCAGTTTATTACTGAAGCACAACTTGGCGACTGGTGCGGTCGACGTGATCTGATCCTTCGTTAAAGGGGCGGTATCGCGTGTCTGGCAGCTACATAGCGCCATTTTATAGCAAAATGAAGTTGCTATGTTACCTTCAGTTGTTACGAAAAGGCATATAAAATATGCTAAATACATCAGAGCACCATAATAAATGGAACATTGACCAACGTATTTGATGTGTATTGAAAATTTTAACAACGGCACTTGACAAAATGTCTTGGTTTGCACATCTGGTGACTGTATGATGTTTTTTCTTACGCCTTTAAGAAAATCCTGCCCTTTCTGAAACTCTGCCTCCAGGAAGTCATCACAACATTTCTCCTCTATTAACTCTTTAACAAAGTTTTTACCAGTGTTTCACAGAGAAGCAGCTCGTATAATGAGCTCAGCAGATGTGCAGTTCCACCAGGTGTTTGCTAATTACTAGTGGCTAGTCTGAAGGAGCTGAGGGGGGAAGGCACAGGGTAGGGCTGCCCTGTGAGGCGGCACTCGGAAGCTGTGAGGAGGAGATCTGTATTTGAAGGCAGCGCAAGGTCCGTCAAAGCGTTTTGCATGGCTGAATGGTTGCCATGGGAGGCTAAAGGATTCCTCAAATGTGCAAGAAAGAATCAAGGCAACACTGCAGATATGTTTTTGCTGAGAGGATAACATTATATATTACATATATATAACATGATGTGAAGCTCAGAAAGTTGATTTTACATAATGCTGCCCCTTTAAAAGCCCACAGCTGCTCTGAGCACCAGAGATTATTGCTGCCAAGACTTTGGAGGGGAAGCAGGACGAAATTGTATTTACCTGAAAGTGAACCAGCTTAGCAATGTTTGGGTCAGCAATGAACATCTGATGCAGCAGACAACAGATGAGGCACTGGACTTCCCTCAGGTCACTGAGCAGCCCCCCCTCCGGCTCGGTGTCCTCTACGCTCCCTCTGCTCATCGGCAGCAGGCTTCCTTGTTTTGGGCCCTGATTGGTCCTCAGAAGGCTGTCTGTGGCGGCCCCCGGCAGCTGCTCTTCGGAGGTGGGCAGACAAATCTCCAGGAGAATCTGGACGGCCGCGCTGTCCTGCAGGCCCCACAGAGACAAGTGGTTATCAGGTTATCAGACCCCCACGGGGCCCGCAGACGCAATCCCGATGCTTTGATGAGTGTTTTACACACCTGCGCAGCCAGAAGGGCGTTCTTCAGCTCCTCTCTGGTGACCTCGGGCGTGTCTGGCTGACCGGGAGCCGCCACGTTGGAGATGATCGGATTCTGCCGATCGAAGTCGGCCGTCTCCTTGAGGTGACACTGAAGGTAGGCCTTGGAGGCCAGCAGGTATCCGTTCAGCATGTGAAGGACGATGTCCATCAGAGGGGGACATCTAATGAAAAAATGTATACGACATCCATTTTATTCATTTTGGCATCTGCTTGGGTCGTCTGGATTAGGGATGCAAGTTATCGATTAATATATTCTGCCAATTATTTGATAAGCAGCCATTTTCTTAAAAGGCTGAGTTTGCTCTTATATCAAAAGAGATGACCACCTTTCTATACAGGACAACATTTTTCATAATATGCTGAATTACAAAAAACTTACTTTGTGTCAGCTGTATTAAATACTGAATAAGAATATTGTGGTTTTCTCACACTGTTAAGTTATATAAAATATAAAGAAAAAACAGAACCTCTTAGGTTGCTGAATAGAAAAATAAGAGAAGAAAATATGTGAAACACTTGATTTCCCATGAATACAGAGATGTCTGCGGTTGCTATTGAAGAAAGTTCATTAACTCACAACAGCCCGCAAAATCAAACATGCTGATTGGTATCATGGTCATCTGGATGATGCCCAAACTACAACACTAAAAGAAGCTCTAAGTGGATGTTAATAGTTAATCGATTAAAGGTTTATTAGATTAAAATGAACTAATATGAACTAAATTTTGATGATGATGAAGCGTTTACCTGTAGACCCTCTGATCACAGCGCAGAACAATCAGAGGGTCAACCATCAGGTCGTTCTGCGTGTACCTCTGCTGCCGGAGCAGCTTGCCTGAAGGCTGAAGGGCGTTTACTGTCATCACCCACAACCTGAAACAGGAAGAGAAATAAAACAGCCTCATAAACATCACAGGCAACAAAACTACAATAAATAGTCCAACAGCTGCCAAAGTATTCTGGGTTTGTCTCGACCAGCTTCAAACACCTGACTGACATTCTTGCCCTATTCCACTTTGCAAAGTAGCTTAAGCTAAATCTGATCGGATGGAGTGTGTTTGTGCTACAGTGCCCCCTATTGGACGTCTTTGTTCATATGGATAAAAACGTTTTATGACAGGTGTTTATGTATATAACGTCTGTGGATAAGGACTAAGACATTTAAGGCCATAATTTTAGAAATGTGGACACACTGATTAAGTTTCGTTGAAAACAAAACAAACAAAGAGAACTTCCTTTATTTTTTATTAACTACTGAAATAAACCCAGTAAACCACATCTGTTTATTTCATTAATAGCTTAATTTACTAAGACTAGCTTATGGAAAGTTCGCCCCCGTTAGGGTGAACCAGATATTGATCTCTAAACAGCAGGTAGTGCTGCAGCTCCAAGCCCTTCAAGCGTCTTGCACACTCCTATTAATCAATGTATCTATGAACCTGACACCACTGGCCTCCTCCCAGCTTCACCAGGACCCCTCTCTTCTATCTCTGCAACACTCAACATAAGAGGGAGCATGGTAAGATACTAAAGTCAGCGGGGAGGCAGCAATCCCTCACATCTCCTTCATGGAGAGTTTTCCTGCCCTGAGCTCTTCTTGTTGCAGGCCTCCTCTGGATCGATAGGTCTGCTCGGAGCTTAGGTAACCGTGCTCCTTAGAGCCCTGGGGCGCACTGAGGGTGACCCTCATGTAAGCAAGCAAGTCCACCCACACCGAGAGTTGCTTTGCTCGATAGCGATCTATTCACACAGACGGTGAGCGTGAGGCCTGAAGTTAAGAGCAACAACTTCTGCCCTGCAAGTTTCACTTTAACCCTTTGAGTCACATTCTTTAGAGGCAGAACATGTAGTCATCATCAATATTCAAGACCAAATTTAGCAATAAACTTTTAATCCGTAAACCGATGCTTATTTGGAGTTACAGGATTTCAAACTGGGCAGAATTTGATAGAATTTATATTATTAATATAATACAGTAAATGTATTCTTGTGTGTTTATTAAAGCTTTGTCACATGGAGCACCAAGTAGCACCTGCGGGGCATCACGGTGTTGAGGCCCATCCAGAGCTTGTTGAGGGTCTGCAGCAAGCGTCGGGGTACGCCGGGCTCCAGCAGCAGGGCCGTGCTGGCTGTGAGGGCCTCTGAGTAAGGGATCAGGTCTCCAGGTGAGAGCAGAGTTAAATGCTCCAGGATACGCATGAGCCTGGGACTGCTGGAGGGCAACTTCTGGAAGGCTGGAGAAACAAAAGGTCGCATTTATCTTCGAGCTAAAGAGCTTCTTGTTGTCAGCTGTGACAACAAACAGATCAAACTGTTGCTGGACAATTTCACCAGGTTAGGGAGCAGTAAGTCCGTTTCCTTTCTGGTGATGGACTTTTAAACTCTCGCCCATATTTCTGGTGAGAGTTGGACTCTGCCAAGGATGGATGGGCCTAAAAATGACTCGACTAAACTTGGTTCTCCATCCTGATCGATCTTACCTTGGTGCAGTTGGTTCTGGGTGTATCTGCAGGTATTACTGGGAAGCATCATCCTTCTGAGAAGGGGCAGCGTGCCCGTCACCTCCTCCTCACACACCCAGTCCTCCACTAAACACAAGTGAGGGTAGTTGGTGGCCAAAAGTCTCAACAGTGCAGAGTGCAGACCTGGAATCAGCAACAAGTTTTTTTGTTTGTTTGTTTGTTAAACTTTCCACAAAGCAAATTAATTATGTTTTGAGAAAAATAAAGTTGGAAGCTCAAAAATCCAACACACCATTTTTAACCATCTTTTGTGTGGATGCTGCTAATGAGTGAAAATGACTTATGACACTTTTTTTTTTTTTTAGCGTAAGCAGAGGCGGGTAGAGAACCCAAAAAATGTACTGAAGTAAGAGTAGCACTACTTCGATGTATTTTTACTCCAGTAAAATTAAAAGGTAATTGTTCAAGAAATTACTAAAGTAAGAGTAAAAAACGTATCTGGTTAAAAAAAATTACTCAAGTACAGACGAGCTGATCAGAACATTTGATTTAATATCTAAAACTGATGCCATCCGGAAAGACAAAAATGTAAAATTAGGTTCAATTACAGGTATTTTATTAATTTTATTTAAAAAAAATAATGAAAACGGTAATGAATAATAAATAAAATATAAGTATTTGACATAACTTCACATTCTCTGTCTAAAGGAAAAAAAATGTGTTTAAAGACTAAAACAATGAAAATTGATAAAAATAAATAAGACGCATGATTTTGCATATGTTGTCAATATCTTGTTTTATTTTACATTACTATTTCACTTCCTAATAGTCTATAAATATGTTGTTTAAAAAACCCAATGTAGGGACGACTGCTGAAAATTAGCCGATACAGACATTCAACTGCTGTTTTATTCAGTTTAGCTATATAATTTTGTGTCTGTTTCTATCGATTAAATAAATACTACCCACCTCTGAGTATAACTGAGGTATTTAGTCAATTTGTCTTCAAATGTTAGTAAATGTTAGTTTTACAGCGGCTTCAAGAGAAACCGAATTTGGCTAAAAATCGGTATCGGCGGGTCAACAGCCTCGAAACATCTGAAGATCAGAAATTCTAATCGCTGCGTCTTTAACAACCCGTTAAGTCTAATGAATGTAGATATCACATTGGAAACTCACCCCCCAGCTCCTGCTGCAGCCCCTGGGCCTGAGTAACCAAGTACTTAATAGGGATCTGGTCCATTAAGGCTGCGGAGTAAGACTTTGGCTTCCTCTGCATCAGTGCTTAAAAACACACACACACACACACACACACACAGAGCATCAAACGGTGAACACAGAAGAAGGACAAAGATTTGATTTGGTTTGTATAAGGGCACTAAAGCTGCAGCGCTGATGAGTTCAAGAAATTCAGAAGTGATCTTTCTTTGACGTGGGTTCATTACCACGCTGATGGGCTTCATTACTCCCTCCTTGAAGGCTATGGGAGCACTTGGGTAAGCACAGCAATTAAAGAGATGAGCATAAACTCTCACATAAATCTGGCCTAATGAAGGGCGAGAGGAGCGCCCGTCATGTGGGAGAACAAACACAGACTATGTGGCTTAATCTGGCCTGCGTGTGTCCTAGTTAGCTGCGATCCCACAGCCACCGGACTTGGCCGTTTGTCGGCTCGCTGTTTACCCTCGACAAAGTCGCCAACGCTTGGAAGCGTCTTCTACGAGATTAAAGCGGTCAAACAGCTTCCTAGCTCGTCTTGATGCCTGACAAATTCCCCTCAAACAAACACCAGCGACATTGTTCAGTGAAGGAAGTGACAGTGGACGGGCTGCAGCCTTTTCACTGAACCATATGCACCAAACCATATGCACCGGTGCACTTTTTTCACTTCATATACTGAGACAGAAATCTGAGGTTTCGTGCCGATCCAATACACAAACACAGCGCTGAATTGATTTAAAGCACTGAATTTTTTAAAACACAGTAATAAATGTACACTGTAAATTTACTTGCACCAATCATCAAACGTGTAAAAATAAACTGCAACAAATCTATTTCTTTTTTTTAATGGTTCAGAAAGTGTAATTAGTAATTCTACACGTAATGTAAAAATAATAAATCTTGACGTCGCTCAGAGCACAGAAGCATAGAATTAGACTGAATAGATCTGGCCTTATGGATCAGACACAATGTCAGAGACATCCGTTTTAGAAATGTTTAAATGTTGGGATCAATAAGGTAATTAATATCGGATCGCTGAATCTCTGCAACAGACAGGAAGTGAGCTGGCGTCACAGTGGGAGGGCCTGCATGATGATTTTTGTCTTACCCAGCTGTTTAGTGCTAGCCAGCAGGTTCTCTTCAAAAGACAGGATGTAGTAAAGGATGAGCAGCTGCGTGGTGATGGAATAGCGCTGCCGTCCTCCTCGACTGCCATCACCTTGCTAAACAAAATATTAATAAAAGAAGAAAAATTACTGACTGTAGGTCAGAGGCCTAGTTAAAGTCCTGGTCTCAAATGGATTCTCTGTGGCAAGAAAACAGATGTTCATAGACGCTCAGCATTTCAGATATTTCACAAATTTTGATCTCTAGAAGTGCAACGCTGATGGAGATGAACGCTAAAGGGCTTGTAGATTAAAATAAATCCAATTCACACATAAAATTGAAGAAACACTGAAGAAAATGTGATGCCGTGTGTGCTGTTGTTAATTTTCTAAGTTGCAGAATGAGATTCTTGCAGTACCGGTCGGGAATGACTCACCCCTGCTGAGCTCTGGAAGACATTGAGGATCTCCTGCTCAGTAATTGGCTGATTGGTTGCCTCGGGGTTGGCCTTGGATGCTGGAGTGAGGATGGAGTTGATGTAGGCATCGATTAGAGGAATCAGCTGGGTGTGGATTGGCATGGTTGTTTCACACAGCTGACGATAGATCCAGTCCTGGAAGGGTCGCACATGTTTAAGAACACACTCAGGTTTCCTGAAGGATTTAGCTCTGGGGCTTCAGGTTGTCATGGTAGAAGGGTGACGTCTGGTGAACCATATGTTCTCATTTGGCCACATATTTTGGATTCTTATCCAGTTAAAACAACTTATTTTCTATTAACTGGCAGAAGACATAAGATTTTATTTTATTAAATGTCTTGTTATTCCAAGGAGTTCATGATGCCAAACACTCTAAAAAAAAGATTCCCAGTTCCACTGGAAGAGCCAAACCAACCTTAGTTATAAAGTACAAGTTAACACATCAAGGAATGACCAAAGAGCTTTTATTTTATAAACATAAAAACCATATAAATAAAGTTCCAAAGCATCTCAAATCCTCCACCATACCGATAATCAGGTCTTGTTCCACTTATTCATCCAAATCCTACAGTTTTTACTGGTAAAAATGTTAATATCTGCCTCATATGACCAAAATCCCAGTAGAGTTTAACAAACCTTATATGTAAGTTTGTGATTACAGGATAGAAAACCTATTTAAAGAACAAAAAAATGGTTCCTAATTCATCAGAGCCATCATCCCTCATCATCTAGATGAAGGATTAAATTAGTTTGAATGATTTCTTATACTTTTTATAATAACTGCGTGGGCAGTTTCCTTTCTTTTGTACTGACTAATTGTATTTGTTGACTAAATTTGCTCAATTTCTCATTTAGAAATTTTCTCATAGACAAGGGACAGCAGATGAAAAACAGCCATTCTTGTGTTCATTGATAAATAAAGTCACTGATTACTAATTAGAAGTATCTTGAAAGTCCAGTCAACTATAAAAAGTACAGTAAAAACCTAAAATTAAGAGCAACAATAAATATGCCATCTGGGATTTTGTTAAAAGATAATTCCCAAATTAAAATTTATATTTCTTTTGTCAAGGAAACAAGGCATTGCAATAAAATATTAACCTAATATATATCTTTTTACAGATCAAGAGTTCCGTCAAATTGGTTGACATTTACAAAAACTGGCAAGACGACAGAGCGTCTAATCTTAGCTGGATGTTAGCGTTAGCATGAGACGAACCTTAATGGACACTTTGTGCTTGGTGAAGGCTCTGCTCCGAAGCAGCTGGTAGATGCAGTGAATGGGAAGAAATCCGGTGATGTTGGCACTCAGGCTGTTCGTCACTGCCACCCTCACAGCATGAGCCGTAACCACCTACACAGCGAAACACTTAAGTTAGCCATTTAATCACTGGCTAACTAGCATTCTTGAAAAGCAATGCGTCACCAGATTATATCATGTCATTAATTATTTCTAAATAACCGCAACTGCCTGACTTCTGTTTTGCTTTTCCTCTTTGTGTTGCATTTTTTGACTAATTCCACTTAAATCCACTCAATTGCATTTTACACAAGTTTTTTTTTTCTTTATGTTGCGTCTAATGCAATTTATAGTCTGGAAATTATGGTAATCTGTTTCACCTCAACAAATAAAAAAGCATTTTGTAGCTGAGGAGAAGTCAGGACACCCTGTCCCCTGATAGATGTTCATGTTCTTTGTAGCAAGCTTATTTTAAAGAGCAAAGAGTTCTTCCTCCCACATCTGTCGTGGAAGTTAAGCTAGTTAACCTAAAATTGATTTTAAAAATTCATGTCCAAATATTTCAGAAGAGGCTGACATGGGGTCTTCTTTTATTTTCCCCCCCCCCCCATCGCCGTTTTTAACGCCTGAACTGAAAATACACGCTAGGGTGGACGGACGGCATAAATACCTGCTCCGTGAAAATCTCCTGAGTGAAGATGGTTTTCATTTTGCTCAGAGAGCTCGGCTTGATGGCAATCTGCAAAAAGATAAACACCCACCGGACAAAAACAACAACAAGAAAAAAAAAAGAAAGAAAAGAAAACAATGAGAAACATCGACTGCGCGAGGTTCGCTGCGACTGAAAACAACCTCCAGGCGAGCAGAGCTGGTATTTTGTAATTCCCTCCTTTCATATTTCATAAGAAAATTCTACATGGCAGGCAGAGCGCTGAATTGAAAGGAATGCCCCGGGGGTGGAAACAAACAGGCTCTAAATCCAATTATATTACACATCTTAGTGGAAAAACACACTGAGACAGGAAAACTACTTAGATCGCAGGGAGGAAACAATAGTGCACTTAATAAGTAATAAAATGGCAAATTGGCCACAGGGTGTGATGCATCTTGCTTGACGTGTGTATGCTGCAAGTGTTTCATTAGTGTTATAGTGTGTATGCACTGCTGCTGCTGCTGCAGATGAGAGGGAGGAGTGGGGTCCAGTACCTGGTCAGTCAGACAGATTTATTGATTTAAGTCTCCCTCCCACCTTACCTTCATCCCCAAAGTAGAGCACACCAACTCAATAATGGAGCTGAGCTGGTTGCTATGGAAATACATGGCAACCAGTAATAGCATCTCTCCAAAAGAAGCAGATACGCCTGCAGCACTGTAAGAAAGAGACACACACACATAGATATATGCATAAGAGGCGACTGAGGATAAGCATCAAGGCTTGTGCATAATCCAGGATCCTATTGGGACGAATTTTAAATAAAACTTATTCGTTTCCATAATCTTCCAGTCCACACACTGCATCAGTGTAGATCAAACTCCGGCTCAGTTAATACATGATATTATGCACCTGAGTCGCAACAAGGATGAGTCTCGCTGACAGAAAAAACTGTGTGCAAAGTTGGCTCATAATTCTACAAGAAAAATAAAATCTAACAGCTAAATCTAACTTTTAGGCACTGGAAAAAAAACAACAAATATCCAAGAATTTCAACATCCACAGGAGATACATATTTTGACGTTTCAATAAACTATCGCTGAAGTTTTCCCCTGAGGCACGAGAGCAACATACGCCCAAACGTCCAGAGCTACGCTAACAACAACTCAGCTGTGCTGTGATTATGTGAACTCATTGGAAGAGAACTAACTCAGAAGCGGTTTAAGAGATTTCAACGATTTAGAGAAACAACTGAGGAACCTTAATGTTAACAATATTGTTTTCTACTTAATATAAAAAAAGGTCTTAAAATATTTAACATGCATTTCTGGAATGGAAATTTCCTGGATCCTTGTTGACATTCTGATTTCAACAAGGATGAAATCAGAATGAATTACACAAATTCAGACTTTGTGTAATTCTGAATGTAATCATTCCAGTGTTCACATTTCCAGTGTGAACACTGGAATGATTCCACAGTGGAATCATTTAGAAATAAGTACAAATCTCATAATCATTTATTTGAAGAAAAATTAAACAAAACAAATTTTGTTTAATTCAATAATAAATTCAATTCAATAAATCTGGATGGACTTGTACACAGCCAGGAGGCCGAGTCAAAATCACCACGGCTCTATGACGCGACAAGAGTTCCCCTCGACATTCTTCATAAACATGTTAGTTGTTCTTTTTTGGGGTTTTTTACATTAAAAATGGCAAAAAATAATGCCTGGTAAATTAATAAAACAACAAACAAAATAGAACACACACCTGTAGAACCTAAGGGGTGAATTATGAAGTGAGATTTATAATTTAGATTAACAGCTAAAATGAGATGAAACTCAACATTTTACATAACAGTATTCATTTAGAAAGACATAATGGCTGCCTTTATTTACATTCCGCCAGTTGAAGAGATTCAGCTACACATTAATTAAAAAAATATGTGGTTTGCACATTCATTTTTTTTCTTTTCTCGCCCGATGTCTTACCTTTCAAAATATTCCTCCTCTTTGATCATCCAACTTAACCACATGACCATAAGCTGCTCTTGCTCTGGTGTGCTGCACAAACACAGAGATGCGAATAGTTGTAATAAAACTTGAGAAATAAATAAAAACAATACTTCAATACTTTTGAAACAATATTTTAGCAAAAATACTCAGATGAAGGTAATAAAGTTAAACTATTACATACAGGAAATCTGAAAGTTACATTATTAGCATTAAGGATGCACCAATCCACTTTTTTTCACTTTCGATAACCGATCCGATACAAAAAAACAGTGTTGAATTGACTTAAAATGGTTTTGTTTTTTTAATACAGACGTAAATATACTGAATTACACATTTATTTTATAACTCTGCAAAAGTTCAGCAAACCTATTTTAAATATACCAATAGTTTCACAAGCTTTTAACAACAAAACAACTTTAATTTGTTCAGTTAGAGCAATTAGGAGCATAAGAGCCAATAAAGAAACTGGCAAAAACAATAGAACATGTAAAAATAAACTGCAACAAGCATGTGGTTAAAGTGCAATTCTAAATATAATGCAAAATAAATAATAATGCAAGACGTCTCTGAGAGCACAAAGCATAGAATCAGACTGAATAGCTCTGCTCTGATGAATCAGACAAATTGTCACCGATACTCAATCTAGAATTTTTTTTTTCCATACCAGAACCGATACCGATATTAATATCGGTATCGAATATTGAATCGCTGCATCTCTAATTCGCATACAGTAGGTGTTACAGGGCATTAAAAAAAACAAAACAAGCAAAAAAAAAAAACGTTATGTACCTGACTAGGGTGGGGAAGGCCAGCAGCTTGCAGAAGGACAGAGAGACGAAGCGAACCCCAGCAGGAGTGGCTGGAGGTCGGCTGGTCATCAGCTGCAGCAGCTGCTCCGCTTCTTCATCTGTAGGTCTAAACAATCCAATTAAAGCCAAGTATCGCACTCGAAAACAAACAAAAGGTGAGAAATAACGACCCCCAACAAGAGGACAGAATGACAAATGTGGCATCTCACCTGAGCCCGGCGATGCCCATGAGGGCGCAGTAGAGCCGGAGCAGAGCGCTGGCCTTCACCACGTGCTCCTCCCTGAGACCGGAGTAACCCGAGCCGCCCCCGTCCTCCCCGCTGGCGTCATTGGGCACGTGCGTGCTGCGCGAGCGTGGCAGGATGGCCACCAGCTCCAGCAGCAGCTGTCTGCGCATCTGCCACAGCACGGAGCTGCTCTCTCTCTTCCGCTGGCGGAGCGAAGGAGAAGAAAACCTCTGAGCCAAATGCTGAGCGCCCGCACCACAGTTGCCATCACAACATAATCCTCTTTTAGCCTTGTTTAGCGAACTACTAAACTTAGGCACCGTATGAAAACTATTACGAAGATGCATGACCTTCCTGTGAGCTCAGAGAATAATAACAGCTGAAATATCTGAAATCTTTTCAGTTTTCTGAGTCCGTCTTCTTGGCACAAGTTACAAAAAAACATGAAGGCAAAAGGTGCTGTTGACACTAAATATTTTCAAGGCTGTTCTTACTGATTTGGAAAAGGACTAATCTGTCTATAAATGTTTTATGTGCAGAATCTTTTCACTAATTTATTTATTTTCTGTTTTGCTGTGGAAGTAAACTCTGTACACTGCTGCCAAGACTTGAGCAGGACTCTGTTGTGAAAGAGATTTTTATTCTCAATGGGGTTTTCATGGTAAAATAAAAGTTAATAATAAGAAAAGTGATTTTCAGGAAAAGGAAACAACAGAGTAAAGAACTTCCTGCTTACCTGTTGTCCGTTGCGAATGAACATGCTGAACCAGGTCCGGACTTTGCTATTGGTTCCCAGGAGCAAACCGCTGACATAAGACACAAGCGGGCTGACTGCCTCGTCCGCCGTGTCGGGTTTGTAGTCCAAAGTCAGAGCTACGCCAAGACCAGGCAGGTGGCACTCTTCCACCTGGACACACACAGCAGAGGGTTTATCACAGGGCTGGGCAATGCAGCTTAAAAATAAAACTTCTCTTCTCTTTTTTCTTAAGTTTTTGGTTTTATAAATGACAGAAATTATCTTAGAGGGAGAGGTGGGAAAAAAAATTTATAATTAAAAAAATTACGTTTTTCAAAAACTAAAATCTTCAAAAATAGAAAATTCAATTAATCTGTAAAATCGATTTATCCTCAATTCATCATAATAAGTTCATATTTTTTTGTGCTTGTGTATGGATGAATGACAGACCGATTGGATATAAACCTGCTACGATGAGCAATAAATTAATTAATCATGCGTTTAATTAAAATGAGATCATTTTCCATCTGGACAACAAGTTAATAAAAAGATTCCTAATGTTGTTAAAAAACCAGCATTTTGAAAAATGCTGCAAACATTTGACACCCAGTATGAAGCATTTAGTTTGCACCTTTTCTTTTTTCTTTTACAAAAATGCTAACTGGCACTTTTGCCATTTTTCCTCAGCTAAGCTGAATGATTGATATTTTTTAAACAAAATTTTGAATACAGAGATTTCATAATCCATTTTACTTATTGTTCTTCGGTTCTTTTGTTTATATGTACTGGATAACTAAAATGTTTTCCAGTTCCACCTTAAAATGTTCCTTATAAATTAAATTTTTTTTAATCTTTGAATGGGTGTACTTGCATTAATATCATTATTGTTACATTAGTTGAAAATGGTCTTAGAATGACAATATTAAATTATGATTAATAATTTGTGGGATACTTTATCGCACAGTAAAACTTGCTATCGTGACAGACCCGCTTGAATAGCTGGATCTGTAAACAGACGGAATAGAATAGAGGAAAAAGAAATGTGTAAATTCAATTATTTGTTTTCCACATGCAGCTATTCACTTTTTAAACCCTGATCCAAACCCCAAGACACTTTAATCCAAGTCCATGTCTTTCCAGACATTCTCAAACTGCGTAGGAACCCTGAGATGGCGATCAGACCGTGAAACAGTCGGGAAACTAAAAATACTTTTAAGCACAGCTTCACGTTAACTCCACAGCCGTGCAGGAGGCAAGTCGTGCCGAGGCATCATTCTGCGGAGCGATGAATTTTCACAACCTCCCGGGGCCTTGTTCAATAACTGACCTAACGCTGCAACCTCCTCCAGAGGAGGAGTGAAGCGAGAAGACAAATTTCTCCCCTCAGGGTTAGCACCGCACAGTGGATCGCAACATAAATCAGCGGAGAGACAAATCTCTTTTACTAACCTCTACCACTGCGAGTCCATCTTGGTAGAGAGAGAGGAAAGGGAAAAAAAAAAAAGTTGACAGCAAACAGGGCCAATTACACAACAAGTGTCCAGACTTAACATACAGCAGACAAACGTTACTTCCAAGATCGGGCGTTGATTTTATTTTCGTTTTTAAGATTTCATCACTTTGCAGAGCAAAAACGCAGACTGCTGTATATTAATATGTTACTAAGAAAGTCTGCTAAACCACTAAGGATGTGTGATTATGTTGGAATCGCACTCAATATTTAATTCCACCGTGTTTCTACAAACACAACAATCCAGCGACATAAACATGTCCTCCTAAAAACATCTTCCAAGAAAGAAGATGATGAAGAGAGACGCGTGACACGTATTTATTTTAGATTAGCCATGAATAGTAATGCAGGGAAAAAACATTAAGGATAGCAGAGTGAGGTTGCTGCAAATGTCTCCAGCAGAGAGACACTGTGCCAAGAATGATGAATCCATCCCTCATCCAAACATTTCAGGGAGGTTATAGAGTTATACTGACTTGCTTTCATTTTGCTTTCCTGACCTTTTATTCCCAAGAACCTGAGAGAACTCTGTCTGTATCGAGAGATTCCAGAAGGTTCTGTTCAGGGGAATCGACTGTGAAACCGTGGAGATGATGGTGCAAGAAAGGATTCTTCATAAAATTAAGAAAAACATTAACAAACCCAAGCATTGTCTTCGTGTGATAGTTATACAAGAACAGTGTGTCTTCAGTCAGAGGCTTCTTTAGATTTGCTGCGATGCAGACAGTTACAGGAGACCCTTCTTGCCCACAGACGATAACTAGAACATCTCTTATAAGAACCGCTGATAATATGATGATATGACTCACAACATTTAATTTGGAATCAATTTCTGAATTTGAATTGATTTGATTTTATTTGTTGGCTGAAACATGCAAGTGTGTTGAAAAAAGCAAATGAAAAAATGTGAAATTACCAAAAATGTTGTGATAAAAAGAAAGATTTACTTAATAAAGTATGACTATTTTTAATTAAAGAAATAATTTTAAAAAATTACTTATTTAAATAGAAATCAGATTGTAGATCCAAAACTTCAGATGGTTTTTCCACATGTTCCTGGTTAAATGAAATGTTATTATTTTGGGCTCGATTGAACAAAATTGAAAACAATATTTTGCCTGTTTTCAGCAATAAAAACAGGATCTCGATCACTCTTCATTTGATGTACTTAACCAAGTTTTAATACAGCAATTGAAAGGAGATTTGGATGCACCAAGGTGTACTTTAGTTTACAGGTCAATAAGTAGATGTGCTCCTATTTAATATGAAAATAGAAGATTATCTTTTCCAAGAATGCTTGGAGAAGATTATCACTTTGATGCATCTGACATTTTTGTAAGTAGATTTTGATTTAAAAGTACAGCTGGACAACATGGCTGAAAAACATGTCACAATATGGGCGTTTCACATCAGTCGATATGAATATTCGTCAATATCGATAATTATTGATTCATTTTTTGTTTTAGATATCTGAAATCCTACCAAACTGGTCGGGTGACTTTTCCTGTTTTTTCCTCAGTTTTCACTCCAAGCTATTTTTCTATTCTTAAGAACTGATGAGGCACGGTGAAGAAACCTGAAACTGCTGTCGCACGAGTATCTCAACAGGTTGTTGCTAGGTAACCAGAGAATGAGTGAGTTTGTTGACTCTACCAGGCTTGCTTATGTGGCCGTGAGAGGTTGAGCAGTAAAAGGTTTTGCTTCTAATTACATATAGCTGAATGCTGTATGGTTCTGGATCGGAGTTCAGTGAAAGTTGTATATATTGAATACTCTATCTGATGTATTATCTATTGATATATTGGTCACAAAAGAAAAACCATGCCAGAGGCCACAAATGCCTCACAAGCCTCACTTTGAGCATCCTTGGGCTGTATCAAAAAGTACTCTCCCAGCGTTAGGAGCTTCTGGGAAACATTTCTACCCTGATAATTAGTTTTCACCCACCAGGTAGATGAAGTGGAAACTGAGAAGGATAAACAACGAACTGCATAAAATCTAGCTAGGTCGAGGGAAAAGGTTGCCTGTGGGCTCAGTCTGGAGTCTTGTGATTACATTGACAGGGCGACTCACCACCATGGCTCTGATGTTCAGGGCTTGTGAGGGGTTCATCTGACAGAGCTGCCTGAGGGCTTCGGTCCTGCGCCGACCCCCCACACTCTCCTCGTCCTGGCGCTCCCCGTTCTTGATCAGCCCTCTGCAAACTGAACCCAAACACAGCCGCGTCTTAGCGCCTCTTAAGGCATTTGGTCAGATTTCACGTGCGGAGGAATTCCAATCAGATGATTTACCAAAACAACAACCTTGGAGACCGTTATTTCTCTGTTGCTATGGCCCGGTCTCGCCCCCCATTAGCACCGTACACCACTGAATCGTGACTCATTCCCGTTAGGGTGGGGGGAACGCAATTCTAATCTAATCAGGGAGGCATTATCTCATTTTTCCTCTAGTTCCCCCCACAGCAGACGGCTTATAAAGTAAAATGTTATGACTGAATAAGACTGTGGCATGTCCTCAAATCATATCGGTTTCTTTCTCTGCTGAATCTAACATCTTTTTTATGCATTGTGGAAAAAAAAACCTCTCAGTTTAAACTGACTATCATTTGTAGTTAAAAAGGACTGGCCTTGATGCTTCTAGACGTCTGATTTATTACACTTGGGCTTTATTCGCAAAAAGTCTTTCAAGTCAAGCAGAAAGGATTTCTTGATGCTAACGCAGGAATACTCTATTGATTCGGCGCCGACCCTGTTTGTGATAAGGAGGCGCTGGAGACAACAGAAGATCTCCTCTAATGTGTTTCTGAAAGCACACATGGCTCTCTGTGAGCTGGAGAACTCAATGTTTATCATCAAAGACAAATGCACACACCCTCGGGGACTCTGACGTGGTCAGAATTAAGAAGGGAACCGGCTGAAGTGATGTAAAAGACTAGAAGTTTAAAGTTACATTTGCCTTTAAATATGACAAACCGATCGGTGCTGTTTTCTGATCTGCCACTGTTTAATAAAGTCATGCAGCCCGCCGAGACAGATGGCTTACCTTCGCTGAAGCTGTCTGGGACGTTAGCGACCAGCAGGCACATGAACCAGTCGCCGTTGCGGACATGAAGCAAAGCCTCTGCCACGTCCACGATGGGCAGCAAAGACGGTAGCTCTGAGAGCGGAACACAAAGCACACAGAGGCATAAATATACATACATCCCAGTAACGCTGCATAATACAAAGGAAATATGTGATAATACAGGTGAATGTTGCAATTATAATATTAATTGTGATAAGCTTTGCTTTGGGTTCACAGTAAACACCCACATAAGGAGTCAACTATCCAGGTACTAAGAAAAAATATCGATTTTCATCCCAATGACAAGGTTTTACAGGCATAGAGAGTCCAAATGCATGCTACTATTTATTGCAGTCAAAGCAGTTGATGGTGAACACTGTGTGAGGAATAACAATAAATCTGCAATAAACCGTGCAGGCCTAGCCAACATCACACTAAATCCTACAGTAGCCAGGTGGGTGCATCAACAGGACAACAAACAACAACAGACAACAAAACTATTAAACTTCTGAGATATCAAAACTGCTAAAGATTTCTTAACTATGTTTAAAATGTGGTTTTTGTAAAGAAACAAGCTTATTTAAATAAAATCATACAAGAGGAGTGATCAAAATCAAACCCGGATTACTGCTAGGGTATTGCGTATCTCTACAAGGACATTCATCCAAATAGTAGTGGGGGTGTATGTCTATATTTGAGCATGAATATAAACGGTAGTGTGAGACTGTTTTTTCTCTTTTTAGCTTTTAACTTAACTATTTGACTTTTCTAACAGAAGAGCATCTGTGAGGTCAGACATTGATGTTGGACAAAAAAGCTTGTTGCGCAATCTCTGCTCTGATTTATCACAAAGGTTTTCTGTCATCTCCAGAAAAGAGAAAAAAGAGGATTTGCTACCTGCTTGTAAAATACAGAGGACATCTGCCACTTCTTCCAGATAGACGGGGCTCTCGAAGAGCTCAGAAGACTTTAAGAAAAACTCCCCATTGGAGTCTGTTACCTGAAAATACAAAGACAAGAGAGAAAAATTTAGGAACTGATGCAAATAAATAGTAAGTAAGTATTTTTGTATTTTGAGTGAATAATTTCCGCCTGAAATGTGTTTAACAGTAATATCTTATTCTTGTTTTTATACATAAAGAAGCCTCACTAAGACAGCACCAGCGATAAGCTCAGAATGCAGCATGGCCAACGGCATGCAAGAACCTTATTCATGATGGCCAACAACTCGCTGAGAGTCAGACGGAGCCTTCGGAGGGGATCACTGTGTTCGAACTCCAGGGTGAGTCCATGCTGCAGCTGCGACACCAGGATGCTTTCACCATTGGAGCCGCCTGCCTTGTGCCTGGTGGAAAATACAAAATACTGTGAAAATTGCTAAAGTGAGCACTTGGAATTATGTATTAAGAGTACAGACGTATCCTTCATCAGCGGCCGTCACAAAAAAAACAAACCTGAGCTGCTGCTCCTTCCGTGCATCCTGCTCCAATGCGTGAAAGTCCACAGACAGAAGCGCTACAATGGAGTTGACGGCTTCCACTCCAGACAGGAGGCGCAGGATGAGCTTCTTGTCCTGCGCCCATGACTGACTCTGATCTGCGGGAGCACATAGAGCCATCCTCACCAGACAGGGGAGCAGGAGCCTCAGCTCCGGGTCACTTAGGGCTGCGAGATGTACCACATCAACTTTCTGCATGGCTTCGAAGGCGTAGGAGCTGACAAACTGAAGCCCCGCGCTGTCTGCCATCTCTGCTCGCTGATTTTCTGTCGGCAGCAGATTACAGCGCTGTGAAAAATTTCAATATCGACACAAAGATAACCTGAGCATTCAAAACAATGTGTAGTTTTTGAAACCTATCTAGATTGGAGTAGCAAAGTAGCTTCAGATGATTACACCATATTTTTTGTTGGTTTGATGTTGTTTTTCTGAAATGCTGTTAGTTTTAAAGCAGATGTATTGGCACACACAACTACCCGTAAGTTTTGGGATTCTCAAGCTGTGAGAAGGCCACTTGTGTTTTTGATTATGATTTTGTATTCTCATCAGACACTTAAAGCTTATAGATTCAGATATTAAATGTTGCTTTTCTTAGCCTACTTCATGCTGTCACACGGGTTCAGATGGTATTCAACAACATTCATTAGATCATCAAAACCATTTTGGATTACCAGAAAAATACATATATTTTTTAATGTGTATTTTGAGAAAACCTCAATGCAAGTAAACATACTATTTAAGAGTTCTTGTGACTTAATGCTTATTCATATGTAACATTTACCATGTTTAAAACTTGCACACATCCAGGGATAAATGATCTGAAAAGGGATGTGTAAACCAACAGCTGTTATTTATGGGTTATGGAGGAACACGTACATTCTTAGTCTATCATGGATAACACTATTCCCAGGTAGCATTGGACTTATGGCAATGGTTTTAATAAATCTCGTTGCATGTTTGATCATTCAGTTGCAACCAAACAATATTCATCCATCTAGTTCTTAACAACAATGTGAGGTTAATAGAGTTCTTTACAAATACTCACAATTTTAACTTAGTGAGGACAATATATTATTTACCTTTACAGATTAATACTCCAAAAATTTTAAGGAAATGTTAAATAAGACATAATATTGGCCAGACGTTCTAATTCTATGGTTCGGTGAAGCTAACTGTTAGCTGTTGGCGGCTAAAAAAAGTCTCTATTTCTCCATGATTTTAGTGCGGCTGTTAGCATGCTAATGCTAAGCTAGACAGAGAGCAACACTCCGGTGTGCTTTCCGTGTTGCCTTCGCTGAATGAAACAATTATTAAAAACGCGTATATTTAGACAAACAGTAACTTACCCCACTAACTGAACTGATGCTGTACCTTCTGAGGCAAATTAAACCTCGGAGGCCTGTAGGCCTCGGACTAGGCTGCGTCCAGTCAGCCGCTCAGCCTAACGTCACACACCGGCTACCTTTGTTCCTGGATGACCGGGGCAGATAAGTTCGTCCTAGCTGACGCCGGCTGTTCTTACGTATCGTAACCGTTTCTATCTTTCATATTCACACGTCTGTAGCTCCCTCTCGTATTTTTAGCCCACTGCACACACAGTGGTTATGTCCAGTGAGTGAACTGATGTTGTCAGTAGCGCAGTGAAGCAGTGACTGACAGTGACTGCAGAGACAGGCTGCTTGTTGAGTTAGCATCAAACTTACTGTAGCGCTTTAAAATCCCAACATGGGCACATTAAAGTGACCTGGTGAATTTTATTTTATACTTTTCAATTTTATTTTTTTTTATTGGCAAAGGTTTGTGTTTAAAAATATTTTTCTTATTACATGGATACTAATAATTCATGAGGTGTTTTTTGGGGTTTTTTTTTTACATTTCAGTCTCAACACAATTTGCAGGAGAAATCTCATGTTATTAAAAAGGCTGCTTATTTCTCCTTTAAATTGTGTCACATTTATAAGGAACATCGTTTTTTTTTTTAGGTTGAACATCAAGAGTTGTGGGGTTCCTTAGGCGTGCAGCTACCCCAAAAATGTCTTCCTGCAGCAATGTGTGACTTCATGCTGTTGTAGATTCTCAGTCATCCAGGACACAACAATCCAAAGGGCTTAAGTAGAAGTTTATCTATAGCTGGAAGGAAGCAGTTAGATAAGCTCATTGGGAAGGCCAGCTCTGTCCCAGGATGCTCCCTGCCCTGACGTGACACTACAGGTGGTGGGAGATAGCGCAACTCTGGCTGAAATAACGTCACTGTTAGGCAATATCTCCCACCCCATGCATGAAGCTGTTGCAGAGCTAGAGAGCTCCTTCAGTGACAGATTGGTGGTACATCCTAGACGCACAACTTTGTAGGAGATCCTTCCCCGCAGCAGCTGTAAGACTTTGGCTCTTTACTATGTTAGAAATCTAATATATTGTTTATTCAAACTTCAATGACACAAACAAATTAATGCAATTCATTAGCAGAACCTAAACTGGTATTGGCAGACATGATTTGGCCAACTGCAATGGTCTAAGCTTACTCATTGTCTCTAGCAGACTCCACTGCAGAAGAAAAATACAAACTAAATTACTGAGAAACGCTTATTTTTTGAAGGATCATCATATCAACACTGTGGCTAAAGTGAAGTTTGCAGGTGGGAAAATCGTGGTGTGGGTTGACTTTAGTTGCCTGAGCAGAAATCGGGGTTGATGAGCCTATGGAAGAATTTTTCTGCCATAATCCAAGAGCAGACATTTTCAGTCTCAAAGCAGAATTTCATGTCTTTTGTTCTCAAAACTTGTAATACTTTTGCTTACATTTTAATTTTAACTTAATGTCCTTCTTCTCAAAACGTCTTCTTACACTCACTTAGTCTCTGTTCGCTTACGAAACATTGAACTGCCTTTTGGCACAGTCACCTGGCAACCTCTTAGCCAATAAAATGTGTTTGTTTCATTCTAGCAGGTGTGCCTATGTGGCTACTGTCGATTGTATCAACCTGCGCCACTCACTCACTGGACGTAGGGAGAAATGACAAAGTCAGCTTTCTGCTCCATAGTACACGAAACATTGGCCAGCAGTGTGCTTCTGATAGCTAACAGCTACTGATCTTAAGCAGGAGTTTGTTCACACAACCAAGGATGAATGAATGGATGGATGGATAAATAGATATGTCGTGACTATCTATCATGAAGTCCTGCTTTCAAAATGAAAATGTAAACAAAAATATTAAAGTTTTGGGAACTAAAGACATGAAGTCCTGTTTTCAGACTGAAAATGTGTATTCTTTGATTATGGCAGCAAAATTTCTCCATAGCCTCCATACGGTCAGTGGGGGGCGACTACCACAGCTGACCGGACCTGCAAAGATAAACTCCCAGCACAACTCAAACACAATAGAAACCTTTCAAGATTTGAGGACAATTTGTGGGAAAAAATAGATCAAAAATCACACCTGAGCTCTAAAACCAGGATGTTTTCTCCTTCTTCTGGCTGTTACCTTTAGCACCACAGCGAGTCATCCTCCTCCATCTAACTTCTTCTGCATCCTCAAACAGGACAGATCTAGAAGTCGTCAATATCAAAAAAGGTTTTTCCACCGAATATTTAATATATTTTGTTTTAAGTGTGTTCAGTGTCACTTTGGTGAGAGTTTTGTCAGTTGCCCCAATTACAAAGACGCAACGATGATATTAAATTGAAAGTAATTCTTGTCCAATTTCTACACTAAATTATAAAATAGTTCAAAGCTTTCACTGTGGTTCATTAAATGTACTGATTGCGTCACAGAAAGTCCACTGACTGTGAGGCTGACATGATATATTCACTTAGTGCTAAAGTACAAGACAATGAAATTATTACATATTAACTGAAACACTTGCATAGGCTTTTGAATTAAATTTTTCTTTTTACATTTAGCTGCATATTTAACAAAATATTTTGATTAAATGACATTTAAATTATCTGTCTATGATTTTATTAAATTTAATTTTGGCACTTAAGTACCTCTATAGGCAGGACACTGACATTAAAACAGCAAACTTTCCACTTTTCTGCCATGATATTAAATACAAATGTAAAACCTGGCAATAAGTTTTTAGCATCAAAAGAGCTTGACCTACTCTATTTAGTCTTTAGTCAGAGGCCTCTTCAGGTTTGTTGCAAGACTGAATGCTAGCGGATGTCCTTCCAGCCCACAGTGTCATCATCCACGACGACACTTGCATGATTTGAGTTACATTTAATTTCTTCCACATCACGGTTCACCCTCCCGTCCAAAGCAATGAACACAAGCACAGGAAAATAAGTTGACACACTTTATTCCTAAAACAGAAGCCACACCACCAACAGCTGGCGTGGGATTCATATATAATTATTTATATATATATTTATATATTGCAGTTTGGTTTTTGTGTCTAAATGTGTGGTATAAAATATTATATACAACAATGTACCTCTTTATTTGAACACAGTGAAGTTCATTGCTGTACAAGTCCTCTGTAACTACAGCTTTGCTGCAAGTCCTTCTTGCTCAAAAGCATGGAACATAATTCTCCACTCTAATTCTTCTGTACATTGTGACAATACAAATATTCTGTCTCCATTACAAAAAATAATACTCTAAAAGCAACCTACTGGGACTTTTATTTTATTTTTATGGGGTTTTTCCTCCTCCCCCCCCCCCCCGTTTCTTTCATTAAGACGAATACATATGTCTGAGACCAATTGCTTTAAAGCAGGAAGGCTGATATAAACCTTCATTTTTAATATATAAAAGGTAAGAAATATGACAATTTATACATTTAAAAACTTACAATAAATAAGATAGATGCAGGCATTTTTCATTTGGATACTATTTCATCTAAAGCCTTAAAAAGAAATTTCTCGTATTAAAACCAGAGATCCATTTTGTTGAGTTATTCCTAGATCAAATATGTCCCTTTTCCTCCAATAACTTTACAGATAAACTCTCTAATACGGACTGGCCAGTGACTCTGCTGCCATGCTACATTACCATGACAAGAAATCTGTCATTTCTCTCACGTTCATTTATCGGGACTCAGCTTCAAGCTTCTCCCACCCCTACGCTCTCCTTTTCCCTCAATGCCAACGCGTCGACTTTGTGGACCTCTATCAGCCACAGGGGATGGGAAGCAGGGACTCCATCTGGGTACAGGATCCAGCTCTGTACTCCCGGTGTCGTCCTCGCACGATGCGACCGGTTGCTTTGCTCCCTCTCTGAAATGCGTCTCCGTCGGTAACAGGCTGCTGGCTACAACATGGTCATGATGAAGTTGTACATCTGGTTGAGCACCACAAAGTGAATAGGCAGACACGATCTTCGGTCCTGCGTTGCTGGGTCGCACGTCAGCCAGGAGAGAGCGTTGTACTGCTCCAGCACAAATCTGCTCCAACACACACACACACAAACTCTCAGTTGTGTGTCATTCAATTTAAAAGGTAGCTCTGAAAATCTATATAGCAACTAAGTCTGGGCAATGTGGCTTAAAAATAAAATCTCTGATTTTTTTTGCTCCATACCAGATTTGATTTTAATTCATTGTTGTTCCTCAGGCTGAGTGATAAATCGATTTTATGGGCAAGTCAAAATTTTGGTTTTTCAAGATTACATTTTTGGAAAATCTTTTTTTTTTTTCTACCCGTAGACTCCTTGTATTTCCATAGATCAGGGTGATGGCAGAACAGTCTGACAAGAATGTTTTACAGCTTCTATTTATTTGGACTTAGAATATTAGGGCAATTACTTTAATACGATTTTTTAACCAGAATAAAGTCATAATGTTACGAGAATGAAGCAATAATTTTACGAGAACATAAACACAAAAAT
Source organism: Poeciliopsis paucimaculata (assembly GCA_903067055.1). Taxonomy (NCBI): domain Eukaryota; kingdom Metazoa; phylum Chordata; class Actinopteri; order Cyprinodontiformes; family Poeciliidae; genus Poeciliopsis; species Poeciliopsis paucimaculata. The sequence continues at coordinate 85,373 of CAEGAD010103274.1, read as the reverse complement.
CAAAATTAAAAAGAGGAATGTTGAGCATCTTGTGAAGTTGTTTTTTTGTGTTGGTTTTACAGGTAAGGAAATACTTCATCTTTTAAAACATCAGAATCAAATCATTTGTAGCAAGACTTTGAAAAGGTCGAGTTTGTATCGTTTGGGGAAAAAAAAAAAACACACTGATTGATCTGGTTGTGTCATTAAAAGAAAGTGAGAAAGAAAATAAATCGATAAAAACTGGAAAATGGATGTGGTACGAAAAAAAGTAAAGATTTATTTTTAAGCAGCATCACCCATCCCTAATTACAAAAGTGGCTTTTACTTCAATCCTCCCTTCTATGAGCTGTCTGACAGTGAATTAGGGCCAGGCTACGAGAAGTTTTGTTTAATTACTAGAACATAATTATAATATTGGCAGAATAAAGATGCAATTTTACCAGAAAAATGTCTTAATATTGTGAGAAAAAAAAGTTGTTTTAATAAGAAAAAAAGCTCCAATAAAGTTATCAAAATATGATGTGACTACTTTAGTACGTGGAGTTCTTTCTTCGAAATAAGACACAGGTGTTTTCACAATCACTTCAAAGTCCTGCTGCTGATAATAATTTGATGCCGATGTGTTAACAAATTATGTAATTCTATTAAGTATCTTAAACCAAAGTATAACTTCACAAAATGCTCAACAATCCTCAGTTGTAGGTAGGGCTTGGGACCTGTTGATAACTGTTCTACCAGTTCTAGTAATTTTTTACTTTCTTGTTGTAGTTCTCATAAAACTACTACTTTATTTCCTAATACTACAACTGTATTCTGGTAATTTTATGACTTTATTCTTGTAATTAAAAAATAAAAACATCCGAGCCTGGCCCAAATATGCTGTCGTATTTAAATCTGAATTCAAAGTCTAAATAAATAGAAGCTCTGAAACATGGTTGTCAAACAAGATGGCGACATTGGGCTTTCTGTCATCACTCCGAACTATGGACACTCGAGGAGTGCATTGGTTTAAAAAAATAATAAAAAGTACAGATTTTTCAAAAATTAAATAATCAAAAACCAGATAACTGCTTGTTGGTAGAAACCAACAGGAAGTTATTCAAACTTTGCAGGAAATGTGTGAGGTTTCACAGGAAATTCACTCTATAAATGGAAACTGAGCTTGCCAAAAGCCAGGAGGGCACCAATAGTAATCTGTGCTCTTGAGTCCAGGTGGAGAGTGGAGTGGAGTTGTTTACCTGAGTACATCTGAGGTCTGATTGGAGTCGAGGGGGTGGGAGTGCTTGCTATGCAGCAGTTCATCTGATTGCACAGAAGACACATGTAGGTGCAAAGAGGCCTGAGAGAGGGAGAACAAGGAGAGAGCCGGTGTCAAATGCACGCCATCAAACGATTTAACCTTTTATTTCATCTCATCATAATAATTATTGATATTTTCACTGCAGCACCATGGGATAAGCCATGGTGAATGTGTAGCCAATTCCAGAGGCAATAAATATCCCTGGCAAATCACTGTGCAAATACACAAGCTTGGACTTAGCTGGAATACAGACTCACAAAGCTCTGAATGCGCCGCAAGTAATTTACATTTCACAATCTGCTCAGATCTTTTATAGTGTTTTCAAAGGCTTTTGCAGTTTTATGGAGTGTTGCATACTGGAAAGAAAATCTCACACACCATTACAAGTCATTATTTTAATTTCAGATTATTTGTAATAAGGTTACTTTATTAAAATCAATCTGCCTGAAAGTACTTCGAGTTAATGTGCAATATGTACATCTGTCTCAATCTCTACTCCATTCGTGTGCATCTTAATATATTGGGGTATAGTTGAAAAGACAGTTTGTTTCACTAATTACTGTATGTTCAAAAGCTAGAAGTTACATAGAGTATAGACGGCATTATCCCATCAAAATTTGGCTGCAGCAAAAAACAAACAGGAAAAACAACAAACTGAGTTTCTCAGAAAATCAGAATACACAATATCAATAAAAACTTTTTTTTTTCATATGAAATGTGGATAGTGAATGTAACAGTTTGCTGGGCAGAAGCACACTTGCTGTTTTCAGACTTCTGTATCTTAGAATATTAGTGGAAAGTTGAGTGGAAGGAGGAAAAAAAGTGTGGCAAAAAAGGGCATTAAAAAGAAAGCAAGAGATAAACCTCATACAATAAATAAAAGCTTTACTTTTCGAGTTGAAATACCAGAACAAATCAAGTTTGCACCGATCTTCTAATTTAGTAAAATTCACCTGTCTGTAAAGCCTGATAAGCAGCTCGATTGGACAAACGAGCAGGTTCTGTCCAGCAAATAATGTTAGCAGCACATCATGTTCTGATGTTAATCTGGGGCGTATCTGATTTCAAGAACTGGTAAGAACACGTCGATTAGATTTACAGAAAACCTCACTAAGCTCTTTTTACCTTGATTGTAATTTTTATTTTATTTTTTAAAGTAACTGCAGTATAAGGTGCTACTCATACTATACACAGGTCTGTGGGGGTTACCTTGAGGAAGAGCGGACACTGGTTCTGAGCCTGCGAACAAGCTGACCAGAACCAGTCGGGCAGTGGGCCGGCCTTCGCAGTGGAGACAAGGTAGCCGAGCGCTAGGGGTTGCTGCAGCAGGTTGGGAACCTCTTCATGAGACTCCATCCGGTCTGTGCTCTGACCCTGCAAAACGGGGGAAAGCTGGACGTTAGCTCTGCTAGCATGCGAATGAAAAAATGCGATGGATGCGTGTGTGCCGACCCACCTTACTGCCGTCTACTCCGTGGTGGTAGTGAGGGCTGGGGGAGTGTACTGGGGAAGTGGTGGGGGAGATGTTAATGATGTCTGGGTCCAACTCATTCTCCTGGTCCAGCAGGTCAAAGATCCCAATATCAGACCCGTCTAGGTTCAAGCAGAAAAAAAGAATTACGATCCACTTTTTTCACTTCTGATAGCGATAAAGATATCTTAGGTTTAGTATCTGCTGGTATTGATCCAGTACAGAGAAAAAAAAAATAAACAAGAGTGCAGACTTGACCTAAAATGTTTCCTTTTTTAAAAACAGACATACATGTACTGAATTACAAATTTATGTGATAAACACACCAACAGCTTCACAAGCTTGGTCAAACATGTTTAACCCTCTCCACCAAAAACAGAAGTTTAGCTTATTCATTCAGTGCAATTAAAAGTATAACAGGCAACAAAGAAACTGAAACTGACAAAAACAGTCAACTGCCTTAGTCAAACGTGCAAGAATAAAAGCATAGAAGCAGACAAAATATATTAATACCCAATCTGGAATTTTTTACAATATCGGGACCGATGCATATCAATATCGGATCAGTGCATCTCTTCTAATGACCAATTTTTTACAATAAAAAAGGAACTGAAATGCAAGTAAAAATAAATCAAAGAGGAAAAAAGGTGAAAGACCCTAAAAGGTTTGTCCTGACAACTAAATAAAAAGATAATATTTGAATCAAGCAGAAAGGAAAGTAAAAAAAAAAGAACAACATAAAAAGTAGCAAAATGTAATGAACTAAACTAAAACAAAAAAAATAAGCAAATCAAAAAACAGCGACAGTGAGATGGATGAGGGAGCGCCACTGACCGGTGGTGGGGTTGAGGATGTCTATGTTGGTGTCGATGTTGGTGTAATTGGAGCTGGCAACCTGGAGAGAGGCAGAGGTGGGAAAAACCAGGATGTGGGTGCAGGAGGTGTCCTGTGGGGTGTTGAGCTGCGACGTCTGCATGTTCAAGGTGGTGCTCCGGCGAAACACAGAGCCTGTGGAGACGGAGTCTGGAAGGAACAGAGACGGCGAGTCAACAAAACACAGTGAGGAGACTGGGAACGCGACGCAGGAGGAAGAATTCCTTCATACAGCTTAACCTGTTTCTGAATGCCTCAAACGTTCAGAAAGCTTCAGGACATCAAGCTAAGGCTAATATTAAACAATTCAAATTCAAAAATGCTCTATTGATCACAAAGCAGAATTAAATGTTATTCCTGTTAGCAAGAAAGATCTCTTGGGTCGTAGAATCAATAAATCGCTTACAAAGAAGTAGCAGGCTAAGACACTTAAAAAAGTAACGCTTGAAGAAGTTGCAGAAAAATAATACACAACTAGAAAATGGTACCAAAGCTATTTCTGTGACTTCCGGACTCCAGAGAACCACAGTGAGATCCATTATCCACAAACGGAGGAAACATGGACGTAGCGGCGGGCTTTCCAAGATTAAAAGATCCAAGAATGAACCAGAAGGTCATAAAAGATCTAAAGCACTCCAGGCCTCACTTGCGTCAGCTAGCATCTGTGCTCATGACTCAACAGTAAGAAAACAAAAGAAAAAAAAAGTGGGAGAGAGACTGGACTGGAGAAAAATGTGAAAACATCAATGGAGAGCTCTAATAAAAAGAACATTACTGACCAAAAAGGGGACAAATACAAAAAAAACAACAAAAAAAAACAACAATACGCAAGACTTTTTTAAGCAAAAAACATCTATTGGAGCAGTGAGACAAAAAGTTAAGCATTTTTGGAAATTGTGCCTCCTGTTGGATCTAAGGCTGTGTTCACACAGCGGGACATATTTCATTTAGAGGGGGGTAAATTGGGTCGTTGCGAAAACGAAGAATTTCTTTCACATTCATCTGCTGTGTGGACATTGCCATACTGAAACATGATACAATAAAACATGGTGGTGGGTAGTGTGATGGTTTGGTCCTGTGCCTCTTCAGGACGTGATTTTAATGAAAGGGTAACTTCTGCCCATCAGCTTGAGACTTTAAGCTCAAGAGCACACAAGTTATTCAGAGAGTTTAGACTGAAATCTGACTGTTGCATGACCATAAATACATCACTCAATTCTGCAATATTTCTCCAAACAGGTTCACCTCTTTTACGGTTTGAAATATTTCAATGTAAAAGAAGCAAAAACTGAAGAAATGTATAGAATGGAATAAGCACTAAAATGTTTCTTTACAACATACAGATGACGAAGCAACACTGCCGTAGCACCTGTTCTGTTTTTTGTCAGAGGTTAAGCTCTCGCGTTGAGAGCTTTCCAAACAGGCGATGTTCTCCGCTGAGCATAACTCTACATAATCCTGGCATGATGACTGACACTTCCCCCAGCTTGAGTACCCAAAATAAACCCATCGATCTGGCTCTCCATCACTGAAACGAGATCGATGGGCATCTGAGAGCCAGTGCTTCATGAGAGAAAGGTACACCAACGTCTCCACCATCAATCTGCTCTGGACAAGGAGGCGGATATGTTTGTGATATGTGGCCGCCATTCATCATGCCACACGCACACACGCGCGCACTAAGAAAGCGCTCCTTCAAAGCGGCCAGTTTAAGAGGTGCATATTGCATCTCAAACTCAAAAAGTCACTTAGATGATGATGTGCACGTGTTGTACCTGGCATGATGATGAAGGATCCCTGCGGCTCCATGGCGACCAAGCACACGCTGAGGATGCTGGGAGTGTCGGAGGCGGAGATTCCACACATTCGACACATTTCCTTCAGACGTCGGCTGAGTGACTGCAGGTTTCTCCTGCTCAACAAAATGCTCCAGTCTGAGATGTGGAGACAAGAGAGATGCGGGGATTTAATGAGCAAGTGATGAAGTGCTGCTTCAATCAATTTCTGTTGACGTAAATTAACTTTAAAAGTTTTTTTTATTACCTTTTAACTCTCCATGCCCCATCCTGCCCAACCGCCCAATCACCACTCTCCAGGGAACAGATGTCATCTGCACTAGTCCCAAGCACCAATCCCACAGCTTCTGCAGGCCCAGTCGACGTACGGAGCCTTTTTTCCTCCGAGCTCTACGCAATACAAACACTTTGGGTTAGATTTACCACAGCAAATAATTATTGCAGTTATCGATTATTCTGTTTATTCTACCAAATATATCAAATATTCTATCAAATATTCTGACGATTAATTGATTAATCGGATAAGAACATTGGCAGATTCTGAAGATTTTCCATATATCCACCATTGTCTTGTTTATGCAATATTAGAAATACCAAAAGTAGAAATATCAAAAATATGAACAAATAATTTAATTCATTTTTTAAATGAGAAAAACATTTCAATGCCTAAAATGCAATAGCATGGCTTCCCTATAGTGAACACTTCATTATTTGTAGCAAAGGAAGCAACTACAGCTAACAACATCAACATGTGAAAAGTTATTACCACAAAGCAGAGCTGATCTGTTGATTCATTTTTGGATAAACCAATTAATAATGGCTTAACAACAGGTGCTTATTATGCCATTTGTGGAGTTTTGGCTAGGCCTGTCCCAATAACAAAGTTTGCTGGACGATAAATTGCCCCAGTCATTATTGCGATATTGTTATTTTGCGAGGATTTGTAAGAATTATGTTGATATTGGAATAATAATGCAAAAGTTCCTCTCTCAAAGACCAATAAACTTTAATTTCACAATAAACAGTTAGCACAGGAATTGGAAGGTATTTTAAATATCAAAAATAAAAAAAAACATGAAATAGATCAAAATGTTTTTGCAATCAAAATTACCCTTTGAAAAATATTCGTAAGAATGGAAATTATCGAGCTCCTTCTAATTTATTATGCGATTAATTCATTATTGTGACAGGCTAAGGTTTTTCATCTCACGTCCAAAATGTATATAATTCCTGTACAGTTTTGATTTAACTGCTGATCTGAGTGTGTCGCTCTTTCAGCAAGTGGTATTTATTTTTTGAGTTTGCATATGACAGTTAATGATTAATCAATTGGAGACTATTTCAATCAATCAATTAATCATGATTAATCATTTCAGCCCCAATTTCTAATTTACATTAATTCAACAAATAATACTGGAAAAAAAAAAAAAAAAAGAAAAAGAAAAACCTCCAGAAACAGGTTTCTGTCTTACCTATTGGGCACGTCTATATTGATGATGCTGGTCTCCAACAGTTCGCCGTACAAGTCTGTGCATGTGGCCAAAAGCCACCGCTGGTCGTGGGACAGGCAGTATCCCACAAACATCACGTTGTATTTTTGCGATGCTTCGCCAAACGTCTCGCCGAGTTCCGTCTGTTTGTCCTTAACCGGTGCCAAGATGAACGGCGGCGTGTAAAGACGCAAACACTCCGGCCTCTGCAAATATAGGGGAATAAAGCTCTCTAAATATGAAGTTGTGTAACACTGGTACACTTGAAGTGGTCACTTGAAGTAGACTGATTGGTCTGTCTTTATTCTACGCTGTATAAAAAAGGAGCTTAAAAGTTTGACAGTAAGAAGAAAAGGTCAAATTTGCTGCAAGGAAGGAAGCTGACTTAATCAGATCCTGATCTAAGGTCCTCCCTCTGTCTAAACCGGCAACAGAAATCCCATTATGACTGTTTCAGGGAGCTAGCCAAGCAGATAATAAAAGAGCAAACTCTGGAGGAGCAGAGGTTACAAGTTCTTCTAGTTCTACTCCAGTATAAACAAACATCTTAGTAAGGATATAAAAAACTATTTCTATACTTTCAGAGATGAGATGAATACAGGTAGATTAACATCCGTCTAAGAAAACATTTGCCTCTGGGATAATGTTGAAGAAAAATGATGCGTACATAGCAACATAAGTAACTTTGTGGGGTTAAAGTGCAACAACTTGGCTACACGTCGTGCTCACCTCTGTGCTCTTCAGCGAGTTGTCGATGGCTAAGCCGGGGCCGAAGCCGGTCAGCGATTTGACGTTGGTGGAGGTGGGCAGCGGCCGTCTGCACTGAGCGAAGACGGAGAAGGCTAGAGATTTGAGGTGCTGTGCGTAGATATGTCGTTCCTCTCCTCTGACTTGCTGAAGTAGATACTGACATGGGACGATCTGAAGACAAAAAAATAACTTGTTAACTTTCTTACCATCACAGGCCAGAATCTGTAGAATCTAGAACATGTATTCTTTAGAAGACTCAGCGTGGCTTAGTGAAAGCCTTGATATCAATCTTCTAAAAAAGGTTTCAGCTTTAATAAAAGGACCAGTTAATATACATTTTTGGAAGAAGAGGGCTCAAATATGTAGCAAGAATTAGGTCAGGACCTTGTTTACAAAAGATTACAAAAGATAAATGGACATAAAACCAAATATTACTTGGACTATATGTTTATATTTGAATCTAAAGTTGCGTTCACATGAGCCCTGCTTAATACGCCTTAATGAAATTCTAGTTTGCTTGCTGAGAAAGTTTGGTTAGTTTGTGGAAGTGTGAATTTGCAATCGGAATATGACGAGGATCAAAAAAGCGAATTTTGGTCCGCCTAAAAACCTCGGTCTTAGTTCGGTTGAAGTGAACTCTGCTTCAGTTTGAATGCGATATGCAACTGCAAAGTGGACTGGAGACCGCTCCAAAAGCAGTAAGTGGACTATTACATAGGGCATTCTGGGTAAATACCAGCAAAACAAACATCTATCGCTAGCGAGAGAAATACATTGTGGTTTTTTCGCCAAAGATAAGAGAAACCCTATAAACGCTGAAGAAGGAAGTTGCGCTCAATGTCTTCTTCAGGGGTTTGTCGTTTCCTTCAGTGGTTCTTGGTGCAGCGCCACCACAGGGAAGGAGGTGAACAGGTTATTCAAAGGTGTTTGGTTTGTTTGACATTGTAGTATGAAAGTGAACTGCGCCAGCCGAAAATATTACAAATGTTTAAATTTTGGTCCAAAAAGTTTTCTGAAGTATTAGGTTTAAAAACATCTCTCAACAATTGTTGATTCAATTTAAGTGTGTCGTCTTTTTTAATGAATTTAAGTTGGAGATTGCGTTATCATTCTGCCCTAAACAAAATGACTCGCATGGCCCATTAAAAACCAATGTAATGCTCAGTCCAGGATAGCAAGCTGCTCGTCAAGTCGCCTCACCTGAACAGATATTGAGTTGCGAATGTGTGGAGGCAGACACTGAAGCATCTCCAGGTAACAGCGAAGCAGACCCAGCGTCCACACGCTGGAGGTGGCAGGCGCGGGTCCCGAACTGCCGTCGGCCTCCTCGTAGCTGAAGGGGTCAACGATGTAAACGACGATGGCGGGAGGATAAGTCACAGCGTGGGACTCCCCGTCTGTGGGCACGCCGATTTTCTCCCGCTCCAAAGTGCTAAGAGGGAATAATAATAATAATAATAAAGCTCATTTCAGTATTAAAATACAAATAATCCATGAGCTCAAATAGTGATGTGATCACAAAATTTAAGATCTGTGCTTAATGTATTTACATTTTGTTTTATGAGTGCAATACATCTAAGGCCTTAATTGTAGATAAATTAATGGAATGCTGATTTGATGATCTACTGAAGGCAGAGTGCCAGAAAGAGCAGGGCTTTCTTAAAGAGACAGAGCCCCAATTTCAAGCCGTTAAATTGCAACGTCTAATTTCTTTTAACTCATGTTTTGAGCGTTTTTATAACTGAGGGTCTCATAATTGATTGATTGTGTGATAAAAAGGTTACTCTGTGGCTGGAAAACACCTAATACTGCCCCTTAAAGGCTTCTTAAGGATGCGTGTACTCCCTGTGAGCCGAACCTTTCAGGAGGCTCCGTGGGTCCCTGGGCCTGGCTGCTGGAGTTGTCTCCTGAGGTGGCACCATTCTGGGTGCCAGCCTGCTGTCCCAGCTGTCCGCTCTGGGAATTCTGGCTGTTCATGTTTCCGAAAGGCGGAAAAGAGTTGGGTTTGCCGGACGGCATGGTGCTGCCAGGCTGGCACGAGGATGCTGTGAGGCCATTGGATGATGCTGAGGCGCTTCCAGAGCCAACGTTGCTGCTGCTGCTGCTGCTGTTGCTGTTGGGAACGGAGGAACTTTGCTGGCTGGCTGTGCTGGAGTTAGACTGTTGAGTGGATGACGTCTGACTGGATGAAGAAGAGGCACTAGGCTGTGTGAGGAGTGAACTGTCTAATGTCTGAGAAGCGAGGTAAGGAGCTACAGGGAGAGATAAGAAGACACATTTGGAATTTCAGGAATGAAACAGAGCACCAAGTGAGGAAATCCAGTTATAACAAATATGCAACAAAACATTTTTTATAAAAGTTACAGACTGCAAAGTGTACAGTAGGTTTTACATTGTAAACATACAATTAAGTAGCTTAACACTTCCATCTCCTGCTGTCTGACAAAATTAATTCACTCCACTGAAACATCCTCCTACACTGATCTCACTTTTAAAGCTTCCTGCTTTAAAAGGAATCAGGCCTGGCCTCTCTAAAATAAGAGTTAGAAAACTGAACCAAGAGGTGTTGAAGGTGGAAACCGACAAGAAACAAAAAAATAAATGTTGCATTAAATGCACAGGAATCATAAAGGTCGCATTTCAAGAGCAAAAACCCGGAAGCGTGTCCGACATGTACCGAGGTTGTGTCGGCACACTTGTGCATAAAGCTTGAGCTTGGTGAAGGCGTCGCTGTTGCTGCCGGCAGCCTTATGGAACCAGTCGCTGACGGGCTGATCCATCACGCTTTTGGTTCCACTGCCACCGACGACCACTATGCCGTCGGGGTAACTCCTGGAAATTGGCCGGTGCTGGCCCAGACGGCAGGACTGATGAAATAAAAAAAAGAAAGACAGACGTGAAATGAAACATTATTTTCAGTTGTGTTACTAACCAGAATTTAGGTTGAAAGCTTGCTGACCTTCAAATGTAGGTGAGGAATGTTTGTCATTATCACAACAGTACTACTAAATGTTGTGATAAAACCTACTGTTCACCACTATTGGAGAGTGAAAAAAAAAATAAAAAGCTTGAGACTTTGGTTGATTTGAATGGTTGATTTAAACCATTCCTTAATGGAATGGCTTAAATCAAAGTATATAAATGTGTTGCTCAGCTCTCCCTCCAATCTGACGATGCATTATGCATCCATTTTTTAGAGAAGAAAGGCCAAGATCCAACTGCACCCAACATTTTTTTATTTTTTAAGATTTTTTTTATTAGTTAAATGGTTTACAAACCATGCATCATTCCCCTTCTAATTCTCAACTGCCTTGTGTTGGTCCATCATATAAAATCCCCATAAAAACTCTTTGAATCTCTATTAATTTTGCTTTTCACCGTCCTTTTTTTTTTTTTTTTTTACCTCGTAAACAGCTGTGAGGTCTCGGAAGAAGCTTTTGGCGCCGCCGAGCATGGCTTCGCTGTCGGGGCAAACCACCAGGTACCCGATGTCCCGCTGGGAGCCGTACGGGTCCAGCAGAAGCTTTTCCCAGTACGGCAAACCGAAAGGAGACAGCACCACAAAGTCGTACTCGTAGCCCACCAGGAAGGTGGGGATGGGCAGGGGCTCTGGAGACTCATCTGTGCCTGAGGACGGGAAAAAGAATAAATCACATAAGAGGGGGCCAGGTGACGCAGATTAAATGTAAAATCAGAAAATCTGTTTCCAGTTTTTAATTTTCCTTTCCAAAAAAAAAAACAAAAAAAAAACAACAAAAAAAAAGACATTTAAAGTGACTTTAAATATTCTCAAGTTGTGGCTTGAATAAGGATGCACTTTACCAGAAGAACATCTCAAAATTGAGAGAGAGAAAAAAATCATTTTAATGAGAAAAAATTCTGGGTAATTGATTTTTTTGTTTTTCATGTAAAAGTTCTGGTACAAGTACTGCTTCATTCTTCAAATATTACAACTTTCTCTTATTATGTCAACATTATCCTTGTATTACTTGCATTCTAATAACATTATGACTTGATAGTGAAAAATAAATCTCAACATAGTGACGGGCCTTGATGGTGAACAATGGATCCCAAAGCAGTGAAATGAAAAAAACTGCAAATTTTCCAAAAATTGCATCTTCAAAAACCAAAAAATTTATTTATTGCACATTTCTGACTGAGACTAAATGATATAAGACAACATGAAGCAGACGTCCGACTTTACCATAAGAGCCACGTCCAGCCATCTTGTGGAACTGCTGCCAGGTGAGGGGACCTTGAACCCCCCACGACCGCACCATCCTCTTCTTCTGAATGACATCCTGGAGAACAGGCTGGAGCGACATCAGCACCCGCAGCACATCCTGAGAGCACAGGGAACTCACGTCCACCGCTGAAGATCATGGGAACAAAAGACAAACTGATGAAACCAAGAGAACCCAACAGAACTTTATCCTAATGAACAACAGAAGAAATGCCACATTAACACGACGCCCAGGAAAAACCGCTTGGTTGTTTGGTTCCTCCAGGTAAGAGGTGTTTACTTTTTAGCAAATAGCGACTGCTCATTGGTTAGTTGCTGACAAACCCAGCGGATTGATTGACAGGTGGTGTCATGTCAATTAATGTCTTTGTACTCAAAAAAATCTCTCAGAACTTCTTTCCGAATATATGTTGACATTGATCCCGCTCACCGTTTTGTTTGGCCCAGTGATGAAGGCAGGTGCTCTTCACCAGCGCCTCGTCCACTTTGCCACCCGACATGTTGTCCATGAACTGCCTGCCGTGTTCCAGAGCCATATAGCAGTCGTTGCGGTAGTCTCTCTCCTCCACCCGTTGGCAGGGGGCCGCTGACGCGCCGCTCAACCCCCTCAACGCCGCCTCGTGCTCCATGACAGAAATGGGCGAAAACGGGTTTGTGCACTGGTCCTGCAGGAGCACGATGAGCTCATCGGGAACGCGCTCCCCTCTCCCGACCCCAGTTCTCTCCAGCGACGAGAGCCGCTGCTCCTCGAAGCTCTTCTCTGCCTCCTTGCTGACATCCGAGCCGCGGCCGATGATGTCCAGCTCATCCTCCAGGAAGAGGCCCGAGCCGTTCCCGTATCGCCGGTTCACCACGGCGCTGAAGCCGCAGCTGCAGGGGTCTTGGTCCTCACCGTCGGCGCCGCTCAGGTATACGCCCACGTCGGCACCTTTGATGTTCATGTTGCACTCACAGATGCAGCAGCTGTCGAAGTTGCAGTCCTTGAAGAGGTTCATGACCGACTCCGAGAGGATCAGCGTGACGTAGAGGCTGTGGGCTTCGGGGATGGAAGGGACCGTGGCCGGCTCCACCGAGTTCAGCGGCCGGCACGTGGAAGGGGTGGACGCCGGGGAGTACAGGTCCGAGTTCTCGTACTTGAGGGAGCCTTGGACGCTGGAGGGGCCCCGAGGGGTGCGCGGTGTCCGGGGCGTACGCGGCGTGGGGGCTGAGAACCGTGGGGTGGCGGGGGAAGGCAGGATGCCGGTGCCGCTGTTGCTGGGGGGAGCGCTGTTGGACATAAAGGGGGTGTGGGTCTGAGGGGTGTAGGTCTGGGTGTAGTCCTGGTCCATGGCGCTGCCAACACTGGGAATATTACTGAGAGAAGACACAATGAAAGACAGGAGTTAGCACAAGGAAGGGTAAAGATATTTCTCCAAATCTAGAAATAGCTTTACTTTAATTCTTGGTTCAAAAACCACGGCCAAAATTGGCACATTGAGAATTTTGTAACAAAAAAAAAAAAAGATACAACGGAGCTAATTTACTGAACATTTGAAGGCCTTGATCTCTTGCAGTCTGAAGAAAGTGCAGAAATATATGTTGAAATACAGTTTTCATTTCAATTAAAATATTTTCTACACCTGTCTATAAGTGTTCTTTGTCAACAAAGTGTTAGAATAAAGCGGGACTTGGCAGCACAAGTTTGGTGTGTTCACTGCTAACAAAAATGTCAGATTTCTGACTGCTCTGACACAGATCAGCCTGAAAAAATCTCAGATCATAATCTCAATAGTCTATTTTCTCAGTCCTACTTTAAAATATTTTGTCATATGCAAGTGCCAGGAATTTATTACACAGGACGTGTGCGAGATGACTTTTTTTTTTTGTAAGGCAACCATTGTATTTTTTCTCACTTAACATTTAAATATCTTGCATATAATAGAGAATGGGTAATACAGAAGCAACGCTGAGTGATCTACACTCATGATACTTGTCCTAACTGCACAAAAACACCAAAAACAGACAAGAGAAAATGAAAAATAGGTAGCATGAAAACATAAGGAAGAAAAAAAAAAACTTCAATGAACAACTCGCTAAGTGTCCCTTTGAGGTAAGAGTTTATTTTGGAAGGGGAACTAACTGCAAGGCCTTGGGAGAGACACACGGGGAGGAGGATAGAGAGAAGGGGAGTACACCATGTTCCTCGCTACAGGAAGGGAACACTTCTTGGCACAGCCCCATAAATAAGAAGTCCCAGCTACAGCACATTCAGAGTGGCATGGACTGCAGCACCTGTGCTACACATTAAGATCTTTATCTCACATGCTGAGTTGTGTCCAGACTTATTCAAGACGGAAGAGAGACGTGCCGGGCTGAACGAAAGTGTTAGTTCAACATTCGGAGGTGTGGCCAAGACGGCCTGAACGGCTTCGCTCACTCTGCTGCCATCGCTGAAACTACAGGGAAACTAAAACGGTGCAGAAAATCAATGTCATCATTCACAAGTTCTTTGGTTCGCTGATTGGCGCGGTTGAAATTTTAATGGAGAAATCCAGGTCAATAGGAGAAATTCCAAATGGAGCACAAAAGGGAGATGAGAATTGAGCTTTTCGCTTCACATGCGTCTTTTGCTAGATGTTATCAAGTGAACACTAAAGAAATGCTGGTGTTGCATTTTAGCCAATAAAATGTTTACATTCTTATTTAAAAACTGAATTTATTTTTTTCGGTTTTGTATAAAATAAGATTAAAGTGTCACAAGATAAAACCACTCACATGATTTAAAAAAATAACTTCTGTACTTTCATTCTGTGTACACAAAATTTTGTATAATAAGTATCTAATCACTATTATTATTAATTAAAAAGTTTTTGTGTGTACAGAATGAAAGCACAGTAGTTCATCTTTTTAAATTATGTAAGTGGTTTTGTGGTCAGTAAATAAAATATTTGCAGGATGAGCCTATTTTATTTTATTTTTTTACCAGATTAATCAGAATAATCGATATCTAAAGTAATCATTAGTTGCTGTCCTAAACTCTTGTGATAATAACTGGAATAATCTGTTTTAAATTTAATCAATCTGATCTTGCCATATGGTTTTGGTTTCAGTTACAATTGGAGCTCTCCCACCTCCCAGTGATTATCCAGACCCTCAACTACTACTACCATAAAGTGGTCATGCATAGATAATGGAGCAGGCTGCCAAGGTGATGTCCAGTGGGAAAACAGTTGGTGAGCACGGACAGAACGAGAGCAGTGGATAAATATACACCTCCAGGCAAAAGCAGAGGGATAAAAAACAAGGTGGTGGTTTTACCTGTCTTTGTTTAGGAAGCCCATCACAGGAACAGTACTGAGCATCTCCCTGCCCATGGTCCAGCTTGTTCTGTAGACGCAGTCTTCCGGTAGTTTAATGGGAGGGAGACACTGGCTGGGCAACATCTTCAGGGGGGCAAACATGGAGCAGCCTACAAATGCCTGACACAGCTCGGGCTTGTACACAAATGAATAATCCTATAAAGAAACAAAAATGCAGAAGAATCACTCAGTTTCTTACATCAAAATATCTCAACATTTACTTTCAGCCTGTATCAAAGTCATGAACTGCCAGCCTGCGCTCACCTTGACCTCAGACGGCTTGGGGCTGCAGAAGCTCTCCTCCACCTCGATCTTGAAGTGGCCCCCCAGCATGGAGGTGCCGTCCAGCGTGGTCATGCCGGGATTGGGCTCCATCATGTTGTACTCTTTGTTGCACATGTTCATGGGCGAGAAACCCATGATGTGCTGCTCCAGGGAGGGAGGCGTGGGAAACATCTGGTGCAGGTCTGCCGAGCCTGGCAGAGGGAAGAGAACAGGGAGCTATCGGTTTGATGAAATCTCGTTGAAGTTTTCATGTCGATCATGCCACGGAATGTGCAGACAGTAGATTTCCTGCTTTCAAACCGCACAGCAAACATCTGCAAAGATCCCATTTAGCATTATAACTATGAGCGTCTGGATGTGTCTGATGGCTCGTCCAACACATTCCCTCAAAGATACTTGCTGATGTCAGCTGTCTTCTTCAGCGGGGAAATGTTGCCATGGCACTGATGTTGAAATGATCTTCACATCATTTTATGATGTTATTCTCTCATCAAAAACATACCGGGAAAGTTTTATGATTGTTCTAAGCATGACTGAGAAGACCTTGAATCTTCCAGAGCAACCATTTGGGGGCGCCTAAACGCTTGTTTTTACAAAGCATTCTCTATTTCCCAAAGCTCTGCCTTCAAGGTGCAGCCCCCAGCCAAGCTTCCCTGAGTTTCCCCCACTTGGCTTCTTCAGACTAGCCAGCAGCAATTAGCAAACACCTGGTGGCACTGCGCACCTGCTGAGCTCAACCTACCAACTACTGCTCAGTGCAACTCTGGTAAAAACGTTGTTAAAGGCTTAATGGAAAGTCACTTTTGTGACGACTTTCTGAAGGCGGAGTATTGAAAGAGCAGGAGCTTCTTAAAGAGACAAAGACCCAACTTCAAGGCGTTAAATTTCAAAGTCAAATTTCTTTAAAGTAATTTTTAATATATACAACTTTTTTAAAACAGCTGAAGATAGTGCTATAAAATGGCACACAAAGAATACTGCCAAAAAATAGACTAAGAATGGATAGATGGACTAAGAAAGAAGTGGAAGGACCGGTGGATGAATTGCTGGATGGATGGATGGATGGACAGGCAGAAGGAGAGACAAAAGCATGGATTGATGGATTGTACATAAATGCTGATGAAGAAACTGATAGATTGTTAAATGGATGGAAATATAGACGAACCTCTGGCTGGGTAGATGGTCAACAGTGTTGAGTGGAGAAACGTCTAGACAGACAAGAGGATGGAAATACATACTGATGCAAGATACAGGGTCCAACGAAGACGTCTTCGGCTCCTTGTTGCCAAATCTCTCATCAGTTCCATTCACGTGTCGTCTGGTACCAGGCTGTGACAGAAAAGACACAATATCAACTCTAAATTTACCCCCGTTTAATTTCTCGCATCTGTAGAATCGAACAAGTGTAACACATGACAAGAGTTTAGATTAACAGAGAGAAAGATTAACAAAGAGAAACAGAGAGACATGTAAAAAGAATCTTTACATGAATCTTTACACTGATGATTCAAAAATGAAGAAAAGAGCACTGGAATGATGGAAACAAACACGCACGGTGCTGCCAGACTACGCTGTGTAACGAGATACGTGCCTCAGCGTGAGGCCTCCACTCACCGTCAGGTCATCCTCGTCTGAATTGAAGAGGTTGTCGAGGTCGGTGAAGGAAACCACCAGGTCTGTCACGTGCATAAGGCTGGACGAGGCCATGCGGTTGTGAGCAGCCGCATGTTGTGCATCTGGACACGAGGAGAAACACATAGGCAGGTGTGACTCTATTAATAAAGACTTTTTTGGCCTGAACCTCAGATTCCCCGTGAGGATGTCAACGCTCTCCGAGAAGCAAGTGAAGCAAAAATTTTCTCTTTCTCTCAGAAAGGTCTAAAGTCTAAACAGCTGGTTGAATATCTTCCTAATTCATTTTTTTAAACACTAACAGTGTGATAAACTTGCGATGACACAGAGAAATATTTTAGGATGGTTGTTTGGAGAACACTGAACTGTAGATCTTTAAGTATTCATACTTCTTAAACTTTTCAACCTGAAGGATTTGTGTGACAGATTGACACAAAGTTGACAGAAAAATCACAGTTTGTATTGCAAAAGCAAAAGCAATATATTTATATATACTTATTTTAAATCTTGCCACAGATTTCCCATTTGATTTAGGTTGTTTTCACATCTGTTGATTTGATTTGCTTTATTTATTTCAAGCAGGTTTTTAAAACAAGAAAAATAAAATTATTTGTTTGCCACTACTTTTCTCTTTGAGAAGGACTAGGAAGAAGTGAAGACTTCTTCAATCCAACCCCTTATTTTAATTTAATAATCTATATTACCTACTGACTCGGTAATTATCAAAATTTTTTTAATTAAGACCATGTTATAATATTGATGTGCCTGTTCAATATAATGTGCTAAAAGCCAACAAATAAATTATATTACATGGACTAAACTGACTCATACCTCGACAAGAAAATCTACGGATAACAATATCAGTTTGACTCAGTCATGATAGCACCGTTAGCTGGACGATAAATTGTCCCAGAATATATTATCGCAATATTATTGCGATAAACAATAATACTGATGTTTTGAGACCATTTGTAACTAATGTAATTGTAATGGCAAAAGAACGCAAGAACACATTCTCAAAAAGCAATAAATTTTAAATTCTAATGGACATTTACCACTGGAAATGGGAGACATTTTAAATATCAGAAAACAGTAAAAAAACAAAACTGAACCAAAACACCAAACTGAAAACTTCCAGTTTTTGGTCGAAAGAGAAGAAAAGAGAAAAGCTTGTTTTAATTTATCATGCGATTAATTGATTTGTTGGTTATCGTGACATTTAACAGTTGTTAAATGTTTAGGTGGTGCTGTTTGCTTTCACGCTGCACTGTGTCAAATGTACCAAACCTTTTGAAAAACCTGTCCATCCACTTCATAGCTGTACTGCCCTTTGTGTTGCTCTGTCATATTAAATCCTGCTAAAGTTACACGGTTGTAATTGTACGGCAAACGGTGTGACACGTGTCAAATTAAGTGTTACGAAACAACTGTTTACCATCTGTTTGACCGGTTCCTCCATCTTCACCCTGAGGGGAGAAAAGAAAACAAAGATGAAATGTTTTAAGAAAACACATGCAGACGAAACTGAAAGTGAAAAAAGACAAGTAAAACAGGTAGGTAATGCTTAAAAGTTGCTAACTAAAGACACACCCCCCACCTCCACCAATCAATGTGAAAATCTGGAGGGGGGAAAAAAGCATCAAATGATGGAGTGGTGAGAGAGAATTGAACTAAAACAGAACAGCACAGAGGCTCTGCTTCTTTCCACTGTGGCAAATGGGATTTCCAGCATGGGCCACAGTGAAATCATGATCCAAGGAATGGCTTCTCCATCTCCTGCCCAGACATCAATATCTGGGAGGGCTGGCCTTCTGTGGGAGCGTGTGTTCCTACGATGGTGTGTGTGTGTATGCTGAGCAGAACTAGCTGGGGAACGGTACTGTTATGTCCTCTTCATTGATTTCATTTTGCTGCGGGGCTTTTCTCTGACCAGCGCAGGCTCTAATTTGTCTCTCTTAGAGGCCCGACACACACACGCACACACCAAGGTCGCAATCTATCGCCCCGCAATGATGCCTTATCGCAATATCAATACGTTTGCCTTGGGTGAAAACATGTTAAAGTCTGGTTTGGACTATTGTAATCTCTCTGATTTCCCTATTTCGACTCGTCTAAAGCCGTTTCCGTGCCTGCGTCCTCGGCCTAATTCAACGGGAGCAGCACTTCTGATGATGCGCCCGTTGCGAAGTGTGTGTGTGTGTTGCATGGCCAGCTGTGCAGCCGGTAGCGCTCCAGTCAAAAAGACTGCTTGATCGCTGCTTGACATTCATGCATGGTTCACAAAAAGTCGGTTTTAGTAGTGTGACAGGAAGTGAAGGTGGGACTTTTGCGGTGCTCCAAGCCTCCTCTGTCACAACGGAATGAAACAGCAGTACTGACATATCGCTTCCAGCACACTTACAAAGGAAGATTTGAAATTTAATTCATGGCAAATATTTTACAGTGGGCAGGATTATGAATATATGGAACTTGCAAACCCATCAGAATAAAAGAAGATTGGTGGCTGGACAACCGTCCAAATAAATGGACGATCAGAAGAATGAAAGAGTGGAAGGAGGAGAAACAGATAGATGGATAAATGAAAAATAGAATAGAAATATAAATGAATGAACAGGAACAGGACAGAAGGATGGATAAACAGAGAGAGAGACAGATATATGACCAAATAAAATGATGGATGGATGGAATGATGGATACATGGACAAACATGAGAGCAAGTTAGGTGAATGAATGACAGAGAAACTGATGAATAGATGAGAAAATGGCAACCTCATTCTCATTCTCTATTTTCACCTTTCCACACCAGCGGATATGGAAATGAATTGAATCAAATTCCAAATTTTCCCAGATACAAAAGAAAAGCAGACAAATACTGGCGTGGGTAAAACTTGGGAAAGAAAACAAATGCGTGTGTCCGCTTAAACACGGACATATGTTGGGGATGTAAACACACACCGCCTGAATTACTGTCACTCCGCAGAGAGTTGCCTTCATCCAAAGCGGTTTTCACCGTACCGATTGGCCAGTCGGAAGACAAACTGCAACAGGCTGGAAAGTCGGACATATAGAGTTCCAGTGGTTTTCCTTCAGTGGGAGTACACGAAGAAAAGGAAAACAGTGGAGGGAACTGAGTATGCAAACTATTGGCTGCTCCGTTGGGGAAAAAGCGACAATAGGGATTGAGGAATGACTTCCTGTTTGGTTAAAACGTGGCCAATCAAAGAGGAAGTACGAAGAAAGTGACTGCGGCGTTATTTTTAGTGCTGTGCTGCTCAGGATGCCGATGGCCTATTTTTTAACTCGTCTGCTCAAATAAATCAACCCCTCTTGTTCGGTTACATTAACAACTCTTTAAACACAACGCGATATCCTCACAAAACGCCAGGAACTAAAGCAAAAAGCTAAAAGAAAGAGAAAAAAAAAAAAGCTACGTGTATATTCTTGACACATCAACGCCGGCTTAGGTTGTGGTGTTCGTATCCCGGCAACATCTGGGCTGATGATATCACACAAAGCACCTTCAACGTGAACACCAGAAAAATACTGACTATTAACAACTTTTTTCTTCCTCTTGAGTTGCGCAGCAGCAGCACTAACAAGCACTGGAGACTTTTCCTGTTACATCTGCTAACAACACCTCACAGCCAGAACAAGTGCTGGGAGTCCGACGTGTTCCTGGGGCCGTGTCCGTTTCTTTGGACTTATTTTCTCACAAAAAAAAGGTCGTCGTGTCTATTTTTTGCGATAAGCCTTTTGAGAGGCCATGTCACTGAGCGCAAACCATTAAAAAGCTGCTTTCAAACACAAAGGGAGTTCAGAGTGTCCAGATCAAATGGTTAATATGAGCAGGTCTACATGTTACATGATGGGTGGGTTTAGGAACATCACAAGAATAATGCCAGCATGTTGGATGGTGACCACTAGTCTTTAAGCAGAAGAGGAAGGAAAGAAAGAAAAAAAAAAAGAGCTTATTGTAAGAATTTTTATAGCTAATTATTCTTGGCATTAAAAAGATCCTGAAGAGACACTATCCTATTTTGCTAGGTACTAATCAATATAGTTGATTTTGATTGATTAGATTTGACTCCAGCTTCCTACCTTGTGTTTCTTTCCAGGCTCCCGCTCTCCTTTATCCTTCTTCGTGGAGAACGTGAACTTGACGTCTCCTTCCTCGAAGGCGTAGGGGTCTTCCTCTGGCTCGTGATCTCCGTCAGTGACAGCAGCAGATAGGTACTGGTTCCTCCTGGCTCTATATATCTGAAGCCGGTCCTCAGACACCTTCAGAGGCATTTTAGATGTAGACATCACTCTGAAGGGGGAAGTGGGGAAACGCAACACAAAGATGAATTAATTCCTAATGTAAATTCCATTACAATTGCACCGAGAAAAGTGAATCAAAAATGTGTGGCCGCTTTCCAAGTTTTGGTTTTCATAAAGCTTGTGTGTATTTCATCCATCCTTTCAGCTGCGAGTGCTCATTAATCATTGGTACTTGGTGTTTCCAGAGTCAAAATATGGGGTTTCATGTTTTATAACTTAAGACAAACGGAGCATTCAATATGGGATTAACAGTTCGGTTCACTAAAGCAACAGTGAACCGCACCAGCTGAAAAATGGAACAAATTGAACAGTATGAGACTATCAGGTGTTAAAACACACCAAGACTGAAAGTTTAAAAGCTTAAAAAGAGCTACTATGCAGGCAAATGTCATTAGATCCTTCCTGTTATTTGGTTGTGTTCTTGCTCATTTAAGCAAAACTAGCAAGCATTTCTTACAGAAGTTGTGTTTCTTCTGATCTCGCTTTCACGATGAAGAGTGTGACTGTGCAGCCTGGATGTTTTTAAACGAATTAAAAATGTAACTTTTAAGTTTGGAACTGTGTGGTCACCGGTTGACAGCCAATTTTCCTCTAAAACGTAACTCCTACATCGTCTTAGTTTATAAAGGGGCGACTTTTATAGGCAGAGTGGCTCTGTGGGAACAGATGGCACCTTACAACATATGTCAGCGTTTCTGTCATGTTTGCATGCAGCAACATAAATGTCAGCGGATGCAAACAGCTCCGACAGCTGCCGCGAGGTCCAACCGATGCGGCGTGTTTGCCGTCAATTACGTCTCTGCGGAATTTCTGAAAACCTGTTCGAACATTTAGGAGCTTGTGGCTTGCCGTAACTGCGGCTTACTTGGATATGAGGCATCGGAGGCTGAGGGAGCAAAAACACGCCCCTTGGCAGGAGAGCGGGGGACTTAGACGGCTGACGCGTCGTCCCTCCGTTTCCCTGGACATCGTCTCGCTCAATGACGTGCCTGTCTGGCCCAGATGTAAGGTGGTGTGTGCAGTGGCCCGAACAGGAGATTAGCGGCCATTCAGAGCTGTGGCTGGAAGGATTACAGCTCACTAGAAAAAGGCTGTCCGAACAGCTGGTCCCTTAGGGCTGCACAACTCCACCAACCCAGTAATCCCCTCGGCCCTCCGTCCCCACCACCTCCAACACACCTGCTGGTGTGCTGGAGGTCTCTGCTGCTTGATAGCCAACAGACAGGAACTTTATCAGCTTCAACTTCGTTCCAGTAGCCGGGGTTTATCTTTATCTATACTGATCGTTATTCTTCCTCTCTCAGAGCTTCGGAGTGTGTTTTGTGGGTAGGAATCAATGAGTAGTGCTGGGCTGGCACATTCGTAATGTGTGATGTCACCACGGGGCAAATAGGAAGTGATTAACATGCTAAGGGCGATGGGGAGAAACGAGGGGAATGTTGACTGAAACTAGGCCTGGACGACGGTGAGGACGGCGGTCCCGCAAATGGTGGGTTGCTGGTTCGATTCCCGCTCTGTCCGCCTCTGTCAATGTGGGCAATACTTTTTACCCAACATGCCTGCAATTATCTGAAAGAAGTGACCCATTTCTATATATACTTAAAGAAATATCAATACTGGCAGTGAGAGGAAAGCTGCTCAACCTCTCATTGCCAGCTAAGCAAGGTTGGCATCAACATGGTTACCTAGCAACAACTTGTTTAGTAACTTGCGCAGCAGTAGTGTGCTTACGTTGTGGTAAGTTTTTCAGTCATATCGTTCAGCCCTAATATATTGGTACTGATTTATTTCCCAGCCCAAACTGAGCCCTTAAAAATTGCTGTTTGGGCGTGAAGTTCGAAGCATCGACACTCACTCTGTAACCGACACCAGGTCTTGTGACGCAGCTGCCTCATCCCTCAGTTTGTCTCCGGGCAGCGGCGGCGTGGGCAGCTCAGCCTCCTTCCTGCGGGGCAGGTTGAATAACCTCCACGGCGTGTGGCAGCTGTCGTCCTCCAGGTTGACCGCCGAGCCCACGAACACGGTGGGCTCAGGAGGCTCAGAGAAGGCAGAGGTTCCCGGATGAGAGTGGGGGTTGTGGAAGTGATAGCTCAAACTGTGGGGCCCGCCTGGCTCCTCGCCGTCGCCCTTTGCCCCGGCCAAGCAGGGCTCTGGGGGTAGCTGGTAGAAGTGTTGGCTGTTGGGGGTGGAAGGGTTCTTTATGCCCTCCCCTGACTCCTCGCGGCGCTCGCTGGGGTGGGGGCTAAGTGGCGGCGGCGGCGGCGAGTTGGACTGTTCTGAGGACCCGGTGCCGATCACTACACCGTGGAGCTGGGGGGGTTTGGGGAGCGTGGTGACGTCCGCAGATCGAAATCGTCCGCTGTCCTGAGCCCTCATGGCCAGCCTCTGGGCTACCGCCGCTTCGGTTTCTATGGATGTTTCGTCGCTGGTCAAGCTGCGGTGATGGAACGGCGTTTGGGGTCTCTTCTGCTGCTTCTCTGGCTTCTCTCCTCCGGTTTTGTGCTTGGTTGGAGGTTGGGAGGGCTGACCCGTCGACTGGGTTTGGCCCGGAGTGCTGCCTATTCGCTGCTTTCCTGATTTGTGTCTGCGGTGAAGAAAATTAAAACAAAGACAAGTGACGACGAGCACAAGTACACAAAAGCAGTTTCTCATTAGCTTAGAATACTTTTTTTTTTGCCATCTCCATAATGTTTTGCTCTAAAATAATTAATCAGATTAATCATGATAAATCAGATTAGTCATCAACTAATTTAGTTTTAGACAGTCTCAAAAGAAAGACATTTAAGTTAAAAAGACCCTATGTTTTTGCCAAAACTCAAGTGGCATAGATTAAGCTTCACCCAGTTCAGATTCATTAAAAGAATGCTGTAATTGTCTTAGTCAAGAAAGTGTTTATTTTTCTTATTTAAAAAAAATTAACTGGTTTGTTTATATTTATGTTTTAATGTCTCTAATATTGTATAAAAAGGCTGAAGTGATTAAATGAAAAATCTGTAGCATCTTTCTCCAATCGATCACCAGGAAGTACAAGTGACCTACCTGGAGCAGCTGCAGTAGGACCTCTGTGAAGGCACCACAAAGTCCCAGGCTCCAACCTTCTCCACCTCCTCTTCCTCACAGGTACCGTTGGACGCAGTTGGAAACTTCCGCCTAAAGGTAAAGGTGTGAGAAACAAACACATCTAAGCCAAATCCCAAAGTCATTTTTTATTGCACTACGAGAAAGAATCTGGTTTTACACAGTTCGTTACACACAACGCTTGAAATAACAGGGATCAAAAATGTGCATCTTTGGTTGGTTTTCTGTGGTATGCAATCACGTTTGGTAAAAGCTTTGTTGTGTGCCTGCATCACCATCCTCCCCCCCGGAGCCACAGTATTTTGGCTGACAGGCCAAAAGCTAAATTTAGCTGGCAGTCTGTGCCTGGTCAAGGGGTAACAGAACCCAGGATGCGCCCAATGTGCCGGAGTCACTGAAGCTGAATACAAAAATGGACTAAACTGAGTTTTTTTTTAAATTATCTGTCATCAAAGATATAAAACCAGAACTCCACATATGTTCCCAAGGCATCGCGAAACAAACAAAGCAGTGGATTTATGTGGATCTTGTTGCCCCCACTCTGGAATTTAACAGGAAAACGTTCAAGTCGGCTCTGGGAAGAGAAAGTTAATGAGACGTTGGGGTTTGTGGAGAACCCGGGCAGCGCTAGGAGATTATCCATAATCTCCCCTGCTATCCAAAATGCCTTAAAAGCAGAAACATTGTGAACCTTTCACAGCAGATTCTCTTGATCAAGCAGAGAGAGAGCCAGAAATCGTTTCAAAATGCCTATAATTAAGCTAAACGCAAACGAGCAAAAAGCAGCTCTGGTTGCTGGCTGCTGTGTTTGTATGCTCGTCTCCTCCATTTCCATGAACCCAAACCATTTTAGTAGAATTTTTTTTTTGGGCTGAAATAATTAATTGGTTAATCATTAATTGATTAATTGAAATAATGGATTAATTGCGATTAATCAATTAACTGAAATAATTGTTAACTAATTTAGAAATCAATTAATCATTAACTGGAGCACATAGTCTCAAGAAATGCCATTTGTTCAAAGAACAACATACTCAGAAGTAATTGAGCCAAAACTGTACAAAAAAATGTGCATTTAAGAAAAATACATCTGTATGTATACGTATGTTTTTTACCAAGAACTGAAATGGCATAGTTTATCTACATGTGGTTCAAATTCTGTAAAGCAAATCTCGTATTAAAAGGCCTCTTTGCTATCCAATTATTCATCTAAAAAAGTGAATCACAAAATCTGCCCTACAATGATTGGATACTAAGTCAAGCAGAAAGGGCTGAGCTTTTCACGTGTTGATGTTAGAAGGAATTTTCTAGCTGCAGACAATAAAAGGTTTGTTTTCTTATTTGTTAGCATTTTTTGATATTGTATACAGTAACATTAAGTGGGTAAACAAAAAATAATAGTTAGCTGTAGACCAAGATTTTTTTGCAGACGAGATAATCCCATCTTTATGTTTTTTATTTTATTTCAGCCTGGTGAAGTGGTGTGTTACTCACTTGTTCTGCGCTCTGTTGATATTGCACTCTTGCCAGACACGCTCCACCACCTGACGGGCCAGCCTGCGTGGAATCTTCCCTCCGTGGTGACTTGTTCTGTCCACGCTGAATGCGTCAGATGATGATGGCATCTTGACCCACTTCTGGGCCGACTGAGAATCCACTGGAGAGAGGAAGATTGGGTTTGACAGACCGAAAAAACAAACCCACCAAAAAAATACAAAATGAAAAAAAAAAAAAAAAAAAAAAAAATCAACAGCAAAGAAACACATGACTACCTTTTTTTCCCTTAAATTTCCACTCCCCGGCCTGCTCACCTGTGTGCGCCTCCTCAGGTGATGTGGGAGGGGTGAGGGTCACCAATGACATGGCAGGCTCTCGCTGGGAAGCAGGCACTTGGTGACCACCCGGATAGACGGCAGTGCAGTGAGAGGACCCCACAGGGGCCACGACGGGGATATCTGACTGGGGTACAAGTACCAGGCAGGCTGGATAGACCATACGCACCCCACCTACACCAACAAAACAGATTTGATGCTTAACGACAAAACAAAACGCAAAAATCACCATTGAGTTGGTTATTAAAACTTAAAAACTGACCGACGAGGACCTCCACAGAGGCCAGAGAATCATCCTCCCAGTCCATGTCCTCAGGCTTGTCCTCTGAAGAGCTCTCCTTGTTACTGCGACTGATGGGATAAAACTGGTTCCACTCCTCGATCAGCTTCTGTGTGGGGGGATCTGACATCTTAAACGACTGGCCAGTCAGTGTTGCCTTCAGGCCGAACGGACTCAGGATGACTAGTGGGGAGAAAAAAAGAGAGAGAGAGAGAGGGAAAAAAAAATTAATATCCTCAGCAGCTTTCTTGTCTCTCTTCAGCGGCCACAGGCTTCATAGATTTGAATAGCTGTTATTCTCACTCCAAATGTACAATTTTAATGATTTTTTTTATCAACACAGCTATTATTTTCAAAATAAATTCCCTCCTTTTTAGGTTTTGGAATATTTTGATCTCTGCTGCCCCACCAATTTGATTTCTCTGATTGTGCTTGGTCATCTCGTAAGTAAAGTTTCGTCTTTTCTTTAGCTGCTACAGAAAGGCGACTCAGTGCAGAAAACATACAGTAGATGCAACATAGGAGTGGGGGAAACAAAAAAAAAAAACAAAACAAAAAAAAATAAAAAATCACTCTGCATACAGAGCACACTAACATCCATCAGCCAATGCAAATTGTTCCCTTAAACACAATGCATAATGCATACATGTGAGCACAGAAACCATCAGCGCTTCAGCCGGTGACATACACAAACACGCACACACACACACGCACACACACGTGGGGTTTCATCTTTCACTGCGTAGAAAATGCATAGAAATGTGGAGAAGGGGGCATAATGGCTCAACGGACAGACTGTCTGGGTGGGTGTGAGGGTGCACATTTGTTAATGTCCCCCTCTTCTCTGCCTTTCTGGTATGTCATTACTAGACTGGATGGGATCTGTTCCCAGGTATCGATCCAAGGGCAGGACTGAAAGAAAAAAAAACAAGGCCGGGGGGAGCATGGAGCAGAAATAGGCAGGAAGATGAAGGCAGGAGGCACTTACCTTGGCGACTAAATAGTTTCTCAAGAAACTATTCATCTTTTTATTTTTTTAATATTTTTTAACCTTCTTCTGAATTTCCTCACCAATTAGTAAGGATGCAATTAAACATTGATGCAAATGATGCGCGTGGGGACATTTGGGATATAATGTGCATTGTTCGCTTCTCAAACAACAATCAGTGCGAGCGCCTGAGACTCAAACATTGATTGATCTATGAGCGACTAATACAGCAAGTGACTTGAAGCTACGGATTATATTTCGCCTTAAACTCTCAGCAGCAGCACATGGGGAAGTGAATATATTTGATCAAAATGACTTGATTTTGATTATTATCTGTGTCAATTTTTATATATATTTTTTTTAACATTTATTCTTAATTTACCATTAATTTAGACATAAATGTGCTTATCTTAAATTTGGAAATTCGGTCTCTTATAACACACGTCTCTCATGTGTTATAAAGAGACCGAGACTAAAATTTCCAAAAAGTAAATCCAAACAGACTTGCTTTTAAGAGCTAAAAGTTTAACTCATACGTCTCTTCCTTTGAATTATTTTTTCCTTCTAACTTTTAACACATTTCTGATCCTGGATAGAGCTGAGTTGTTTATCTGCTATAGCAGCTTTCTAATCAAGAGTTTTGTCATCACTCATCAGCGCTATCTGGAAGAGATGAAAAAGGATTGGATTTTTGCGTTTCCATCAGTTTGATTATTGGTCAAGGCTGCTCTGTTGAAACTCTGGTCAACGAATGCCTTTATAATTACTGCTTGTTTTTGGGAAACCAAAGCACAGTTTGGGAAATGATAGCTTTTTTTTTCTCTCCCGCTCGTCTCCCCATCTGCTTCTTTCCCTCTCTTTCACTGCCTGGGAGTTTATCCTGGGGCTCCCTGAAGACATGTCAAATGCGCTCAGATCAGTGTAATGGGCTGAGAGTTCATTACATTCACTCTGCGCCCTTTTATGAGGTCACATCCTGGAGAGGTCCGTATGCCGGGGCGCTCTGCCGCACAGTAAACCAAGCTTGGCGGAGGTGAGGAGGAGTAGTGGAAGGGGGAGGAACGAGGTGCTGATGGATGAAAAGGAGCTGGATGTCTGCCCTTCCTCAAAGCTACGCTTGGTTAGCCAGAAGGAGACACACTGCGGCAGGGAAAAGCCTCACCTGCGCACACACACACACACACACACACACACACACGCCCACACACACACACACTCTCAATACCCACAGCAGACCTGCTTCATTTGGGCGCATCGGCGTTCGAGCATTACAATTATGTTCTAATAAATATATAACCAGACGCAGAGAGAAATGATATTTAGAACAAAAGAAATGTGAATTTTTATTTAAAGGGGCAGTATTATGAGTTTTCTATTCACACAGTGCCATTTTATTGCATAATCAAGCAACTGTGTTAACTTCAGTTGTTATAAAAAATTCCATACACATCAAACATGACTTAAAACAATTTTGACTTTGTAATTTAAAGACTTGAAATTGGGTCTTTGTCTCTTTAAGAACTCCTGTTCTTTCTGAAACTCCACGTCCAGGAAGTCATCACAACATCGCTCCTCTACTAACTGTTCAACATTTTTGCCAGCATTGCACTGAGAAGTAGCTTGTATAGTAAGATCAGCAGATGCGCAGTTCCACTTGGGGTTTGCTAATTACTGCTGGCTAGTCTGAAGGAGCTGAGTTGCAGGGAGAGCTGCTCTGTTAGGTAGAAGCTCGGAAACTTGGAGCTGCACCTTGAAGGTCCAACCAAAAGTTTTGAACAGCTAAATGGCTGCCGCGGGAGATACGATATACAAACATGCATTAAAGAACCAAGGTTTTATGTTTTGTGATGAGGGAATAACATTATCACATCATTATCACATCATTTAACATTATCACAAAAAAGTCAACTTTACATAACGCTGGTCCTTTCAAACATGCAGGACTGAGTGTCTTCATTCGATGAATTCGAGGAGTCATTGACTGCTGTGACTCAGGAGAAATACAATCATCTTAACTGAGTAACTAAACCCATTACTTTCCCAGTAGGAACTCAAATGTCAAATTACAATAGTCATTTCGTTTTAATCTGAGGCAGTAGTCTTTAACTGAGGGGTTTTATCACCTCGCCTCAGGAGGGCTTGAAACACAGTGGAGGGGTTTGGCTGTAGAAGAGCTAACACAGTGAGCTGAGGAAGTGATCCGTATTATTACCCTTACAGAAAGACAGCTGAATAGCTGAATCTGGAAATTTCCACTGTGATTTGTCTTATCCAGGTTATTTAGTCATCACGTACAAGTGGGAACATTAAAAAAAGAAAAAAATCTTACAGAACCTCAATATCTACACTTCCGGACATTATCTTTTTTTGAAGTGGCTTCTTAGAGGAAGAGCAGAGCTGGAAGAAGTCATTTAGAGAGAAATCTGTTTCCTATGGCGCTTCAGGTCATGTTTCATCTCAGGCTGTGAGAGGAAGGTTTTCAGCAGGTAATAAGAAGGTTGAACATCTATGTCTTATCCTTCAGGAATTTCAACTTGTCTATCATAAAGCGTGTTGCATATTAAGGTAATTACTATATATATATTTATATATATATATGTGTGTGTGTACATACAAAGAGAGTGCTGTTTTTGTAGCCATAACCACTAATACAAGACACTAAAGGTAGATTGAAATGTCAACTTCAAATACCTTGTCTGTTTTAAAGCAGCATATAGCGGGGAGTTAATACTGCCAGGTGACAAAATCCTTGGTGCAAAAATAAACCCCTAACCATTATTGCTCTCTGCACGTTGTACATAACGCTGTTTAGGACCTAAATCCCAAATCAATTACAGTTTAAACAGAACACACCTAAACCACACAAGCCTCACAATCTAACTCCGAGGACTTGAGCTTATCAGTCCCATGAGTCTTTGCACTAACATACATGACAGCGTCCAGGGTCAAAGCACCGGCCGCCCTCTGCCCAGAACAATAACTTCCTTTGAGCAGAGTGGCTGGTGATGGAAAGCAGAGGCACACTCACCAAACTCCTTTACTCACACCTTCTAACCTTTATGGCCACCTTCAGTAATATCTTTAACACGCTCTTTGTGACTTTTGCAGCAACTAGGCTGATATTACGGGCAAACCAAAGTCACATTTATACAGTGTTGGTGTGAAGCTCCGAGCCATCATATCACATCAGCACATAGAATTGCAACATGAACAGCCGAGGCAGATAAACAATGCAATATTTTAGTAAATAATAATTGAAGACATCTTTTTTTAAAAGGCCAGTGTCAGTAGTGCATAAACTGGCCACACAAGTCATATGACATCTGATTTTTGAAGCAAAAGAGAATCTTCTCCCCAAAACCACACAAGGTTTTGGGGAGAAGTAACTTCCCCACTTAACTGTGGGGAAGTTTTTGGTTGAATTGTTGACTGAGTCATCACGTTTCCTGTTTGGTATCTGATTTTCATACTCTGCCTCATCAGTGTGCCGCTTCAAAATGAGAACTATCATTGTAAATATAAGAGAGAATAGAAGTACAATTCATCATTGGTGAATTAATTATGAAACGATTAATCGGCTAATTGTGACGAATCAATTATTTAAATAATTGTCAACTAATTTAGTTATCGATTAATCATTAACTAATCTTTAACATAAAGATAATTTTGCAAGAGAAAAAAAAAAAATCATACTTAGAATAGTAATTAAGCCAAAACTGTACAAAAAATATATACCTTTTGCATTTGAGATAAAAGCACTTTTCTGTAAATATTTTCTACCAAAAACTCCTCAAGTAGCAGTTTCAGCTTGACACTAAAATAAAGCCAAGTTATTGCATTGTAGGGAATACAATTTTATTTGCTTATTTAAAGAATAAATTAAATTATTTGTTCATTTGCGTATTTCAAAGTATCTCTAATACTGTATGAAAAGGGCTTAAGTGGTTCAATGAAAAATCTGCAGAATGTGCCAATTTCTTAAATCTAATTAATAGGCAGAATAATTGATTACTGAAATAATTGTTAGTCGCAGTCTTAATTTTGGGTAATGTATACCTGCCTTTTTAAGCTCTGATCAGTAGAATCTATATACTGACTGTAAATCTTAGCATAAATTTGTTTCTTAGCAAGAGAAACAACGCTTACACCATGAAACCTTTAACAAAACACTGAGATATTCACTAGCGTCAAAATCAAACTATTTTGTTCTTGTAACTAAGTAAAGAGGATGTTTAAAAATGTGTTCTGACACAAAAGTCAAACGCAAAACTGAGATACAGTTCTAAAAATAATGTTATATCAAAAAATATAATCCAGAAAGTACACCATTTGTCAGTCACTTCTCGTAAGGGCAGGGCAGAATGTAAATTACAGTCATTACACCGTGACGTCTAAATGAGAGTATGCAAGCTGGCAATAGTTTTTGACTTCCAGAGCAGGGCTCCAGATGAGTGATGGGAGATCATTAAAGCTGCAGGGTTTTTTTATTTATTTTTTTTTATAACCACACCACAACCTAATCTAAAGTGACTGTGTAGGCTTTTCTTTCACACTGGCTGAGAGCCATTCAGTAATGAAAATCAGCCTGACAGAAGATTATATGTGCATTATCTTCAGCAACAGCAGCCAAGACAGCTAACGCAGCCACGATAATATTCTTCATTCCAATAAAGAGCATTTAGTGTGAGCCTTTCCTTCTTGATATTTTGAGTCGTTTTTTGGGCTTTAAAAGGAGCTGCCCCAACTAGAGACACCACTGTTTTCTGTTTGATTCAACACATCATAGTAAGATAGGAGTCTGTGACCTTAACAGTCCAAAGAGACAGTTTTGCCCTCAGTACAGCTGAATAAAACAGGTTTAGAGCCACAAATTTTCATTAAAATTAATATTTTACAACAGTTTATCTTGGAAAAAGACATTGTATAATTTTTGAGAGACGTCTACTCAGATCATCTGCCGTAATTTTTAAAGAGTAATCGTTTGATCTCTAGTTTTAAGTTTTAATCTAGAAGATAAAAAGATGATGGCTACATTTTCTTATATGGGATATTTGCACACAGCTTACAGCCTAATAAGACAAATGGATCCAAATAAAATTAGTTGGGAAATTTAGTGTCATTCTGTTGTGGAAATTAAATACAATTTAAGGAGAAATTGCATTTCTATTAAGGAGAAAACAAACTGAAAAAAAAAATTTAAAATACAGAGAAATAGCTCAATCAATTGACCAGAGATAAAAAAAATTGCCCTTTTTTTTTTTTTTTTTTGCTTCATCGGCTGTAATCAGCTAGTAAAACAAAAAAAAAAAAAAAAACACACAAAAAAACCACATTTTATTATTTTCCTGATCACCGAATGCTTAAAACTAAAAACGCCTACAATTCTTGGCTCATAAAAGCATCAACCAACAGTATGTACTTTAATGTCTTCTGTTTGAGTGAACTAAAATATGTTAAATGGTCACATGCTCTGGAGAATAAATAGGCCAATTTATTCATTGAACACTGTGTCTATTAAAGAACCTGTCTCACATTCCCCCCCCTTTTTCATTCAAACTAGCCTTACAGCAGTGGTGTCCCAACCTTTTAGACTGCAGGCGAAAAAAATAAAAAGCATTCAAATATGATGCAAAATTAAAATTGCGTTTTTAGTTTTGCAATTAAAAATGCAAAATAATTTTATTGTAAGTCTTTAATTTTTGTGATTTAAATACACATTATTTTCATAAATCAAAGCAGAAGAAAACAATTACTTATTATAGTATTTTACATATCCTGAAAACTATCTCAGATATTTTCCTTAATAAAAGAAAGGTAAACAGCTTTCAGACTTATTTTAGGTCTAATCTTTTGCATTGTAGCTGAATCTGTAGCTGCGTTTCCATTACAAATGTGTGCAAAAACTTTGTTGATATTCCGCCAATGTCAAAAATAACAATTTCACAATTGCTGTGTTTTTAATAAGTAAAAAAAAAACACAATTAAGATCACATCTTGTTTTTGACCACAAGTCAACTTTTTACCAAAAAAACAAATTTTTTCAAAATGAAAAGTGTTTCCATTAAGTTAATTTATTTTCACAATTCCATTTTGCACAATTACACGATAAATGGAAATCCAGCTAGTGAGAATTGTAATCAACACATCAGACTTATGGGAATTAATGGAAATGAGCAATCAAAGCAAAGCCTTATTGGTGCATCTCCAAAAATAGAATGCGACATTTTACACGTTTCTAATTTTTAGAAGAGTATAGATTACAGAGTGCTGAATATATGCAACCTTATTTCAGAGGTTAAGTGATCAAATCATTATGTATCAAGTAAACACATAATGAGATTTATGCAAAACTAAAGCCGAATGTTTTCATTTTATTTAAATGAGTGTCGTTTATTGAAAAGCTTCTCCTCAGATGACTTGGTGTCGGTGCAAAGGTCTGGATAAAACCAGGCAAATGTTTCTTTTCCACTGGATACTGTGGTTAGTCTCATCCGACCAACGCCTCAGCTGGCCTTTATATTGAAACGGGGAAATTCCAAAGCGGTGTTGATGCGTTAAATTAAAAACACCATATGCTATCCTCGCAGAAATTAGTCCTCCTATGTGCAATATTCCAGACTCAACCAGTAAAAGTTTGTCTCATCTGCAGCAAACCGGTGTGTCTAGCCTTAACGCTACGCTGCTCCACTTTAAGAGTCAAATTAAAGTAACATGAGCAAGAAAACCAGTGTTCACCCAGTTACTTATTTCAGATTTTTTTTTTTTGCAAACACGTGAAGAGGAAATGCAGGACCTGTGTTTTAAAAGTAAATCCACAACCAATAAAAAAAAAAAAGACTAACCTTGAAATGGGCTGGACGCCTGCTGGGCCAGAGCTAGGTGCTCCTCTGTGAGGTGGTAGATGGGCTGGTGCTGGTTGATCTCCACGCTGGTACACACGTTGCTCTCGCCGTGCAGAAAGAAGGTAAAAGCGCAGGACAAGTGCTCACTGTGAGGGAAAGGAGGCAAAAGCAGAAAAATATTGTAACTTTGGGCTGGAAGATAAATCAACTATCCACGCGTTTATGCATATGCCAAACAGGTATAATAATGATTAAATATTAAATAAAAGTGAGGAGGGACATTCTAAAAGTTGATATTTCTTTTCATATCAGCATCATCTGTGGGTTGGAGTCCCTGGGCAGTCGAGGCATTTTGGGGGCCCGGGAGAGGAAACGTTTGGGAACCCCTGAAGTAACTCACTCACTTTTTGGTTACTTAGTAAAACATTCCTTAATATTGGTGAAAAAGTACCAGTTCCATCGACAGATTATGTCACTTATAACAAGACATTTTTCCCATGTTAGAAGTGAAACAATTTGCCACTGGAACTAGTAAAAGTACTAGTACTTTTTCATCAATATTAAGGAATTAATGGCTTAAAACAAGCTTATATATCTTGCTTAAAAGCAACTTGTAAGTTAGTCTTGTCCTATTTCTAGTGTACCAAGATATTTGCACAAGAAGCAAAAAAAAAAAAAAAAAAACTTGTAAGATTTTGTGTTTCTGCAGTGTTCCATGCCATCTCAAATCGCTTCGGTACTCCAGGAATCCGATGTGTTTAGCGGTAATCCTTTCAGTAAATGGTGTGAATGGTTGTGACTTTGACATTTCCTGAGTTGTGCAGTGGTCTATTGCGGGAGTCAATACAGCAATGCCTCACAGGTATTTATGAGCACTGCTGGGAGCTAGTGTATCTCTGCCTGCTTACTGTGTGGCCCTGTGAGTAAAACAAAGGGGCAAGCCCTGACTAACCCTGGCATTCTAGCCAATAAGCTCAGCAACAAAACACTACCTTACACACAGAAACACACACACGCACGCACACAAGATCTTCTCTGCTTCCAACAACGCCTGCCTGTGCCAGTCTGACCTCAGCAACAAGGCGAAAGAAAAAAAAAAAAGAAAAAGATAAACCGCTGAGGGAAAGCCAGGAGCAGCGAGGAAGGAGAGCAGCAGGGTAAAATGCTGAGCATTGTCTGTGGGCTTTCCTCTCTCTGCCAGCACACACACCCCAGCAAACACACACAAAATGAGGAGAGAGAGAGAGAGAAGCAGAGAGAGAGTGGGGAGACAGTGCAAGTGACAAATGACTGAATAAGAGTGGACGCAGTGAATTTGGAAGTAGATAAAGGAGGGTTGCCTCCCTGTGGATTTGGTTAAGCAAATATGAATCTTTCCCCCTAAACCCCCTCCCAGCGCTGATGATCTGACACACCTACTCTGCAGAGGACGGGGAAGAGAAACGAGAAGAGAGGGTGGGAGGCGTGGAGAAGGAAGGGCGGAAAGCTTCAATGACATAATGGCACCTACCAGGTTGGGTGGGGGACATGTCTCAGTTAGCGTTAGCTTCTACAACAGTCTACAGGGTTGAACATCTGTGCTCCATCCACCTTACGTTTAAGGTATGTTCCCACCCGATAGTCTGGTAGACTCGCTTATACCAGACTAGCCCTGGTGTCTACTAGTCTACCCCTGGTGTAACCCTGGTGTATATAAGCCTGGCGGGCCACCAGGACAGACTTGCTCCCCCAACATGCTAAGCCTCACACAGTATTATTCCCAAATTATGATGCCTATGAACACAAACTGGAGTTTGATTAAAGCGGACTAAACAGGGCTCTAGTGACCAAAAAAGGGCCATTTCTCAGTTTTCTCTTTAGACAAATTTAAAATCAAGTAAAGCTGGACTTGTGGTCCTTAAATACCACAAGTCATAGAAAAATGTCAGGAAAAAGAATCTATAAAATTTAGTCTGGAAAACTGTAACATTTTGAAAGAAATATGCAGGGATCCTGCATATTTAAAGGAAGACATGCACTTTCCTTCCATCTGATAATGACGGACCACTTTGTATTAACGAATCATAGAAAAGCCCAACAAATCATGTAGAAATCTGGTTGTGAAGAAGTTGAAAGAACTGATTTAAGGCCTTTTCTTCAGGCCTTAAATCAGTGTCGATTCTTTACTTAAATATGTTCTAAATGCAACCATCTCCATGCAGTTTCCGCATCGCTGCAGACGTATTCAGGCAACAAATAGTCATCAGAAAGAGCATAGGAGTAAGTGTCATAAGTTTCCAGCAGTAGTGTTTGCCGGATAGAACGCAGAAAGCAACAGTCACTGACAGGTACAGACGAGAAGCTATCTAAACGCTTGGTGCTTCGCTGTGCTCTTTGCTAATGAGAGTGCAGAGGATTGGTGTAATTTGCCAGCCAGGGTGTCAGAACAGTGCTCGACATCAGTGCAGCCATTCTTCTTCGCATTCGCTCTGTAATTATTACACGCATATGCTGACAAGTTCTGTGCTGTGGAGGCCGGCTTGTCATACGCTAGTGCAGCGGTTAAGATACTTGCAAGGTTCAGCTCACAAATACAGTGCGGCGCCTTTTCTAAGAAGAAAAAGGGATTTTGATTAAACAGTACATTTAGATGGCTTAGCGGTGATAATTATCTGCAGCTCACTGGCGAGATGAGGGACGACAAGAAGAGCATTAAACTTGAACACGGGAACAGCTTTTTTTGTACCTGCTTTGTCTGGCTTTGCGTTCCAAAAGTATTTGTACTGTTTGTTGTGGGGATATTGCATAATACCAGAGAAAGGGATTACAATAAAAAATATGGGTTAATCTTAGTTAATGTAGCAACATATAGGTATACTTCCTGATATGCTGCAGGGATTGTTTTTCATCCGTTGCACAGTTATGCGCTAAGTTGTTAAGTTAATTTAATAAAACACTAAAATCTATTAGTTTGTGAACATGTAAAAAGATGCAGGGGGTATGAATACTTATGCAAGACTCTGTACACAATGGGTTAGCATTACTGAATGGGTATTATTTGGGTGAACGTTTCTTTATTTTGGGATATGAACACACAGAGCAGAAGTGTTTGCTGCCACTGTGCATTCTTTAGCAGAATGCTGCGATTTCAAACGAGTAAAGTTAAACGGTGAAGGACACCTTGTGTAAGCTAAACTTGGAATCATAAATAAAATCTCACTGATAAGTAGTTTTGTAATGTGGTAAATGAAAGATCTTTTTGAGGTATTTATTTTGCATTTATTCATCAAAAGCTCATTTTAATTAGCAACAGGTTCTCATTTTCAAGAGCCACTTGTTAAATTAAAGACCAAAGAACAAGGTTCTTTGGTCTTTAATTTAACAAAAATCTTTACACTCATTTAGTGTTATTAGTTCTTTGCCCTTGAGAAAACTGGATGCCTGAGAAAGTGAGGACAAGTCAACATTTTGTCTAAACTCCTATCTAGGTTAGGAGTAAAAAAGTTAATTTCACTGTATTTTATTGAGTTTAACTGCCCCAATATATGTGAAGCAGACTAAAGCAGGGCACAGGTGAGAGAAGCAGGAACAAACAGCTTCTCCAAGCAGCTGCCTGCAGGAGAACAGAGAGCTACACAAACAGAGAAAAGAAACACTGGTCCGCTGCCAGGTGAGGCTGTGGAAAGACAACTGGGGAATCTGGGCACATGCTGGCACAAAGAGCAAAGAAGCCTTTTTGTTTGCTAGGTGTGTCATGATGTCTAAGTGGTAAATTACACTACTTTGACTCCAGTGTGTGCCCAGGTGGGATGAAGGGTGGAGGTGCTGGGGGAAGGTGGACGGAGTAGAATATAAATTCGGTTTTCTGCTGGATGTATTTCTGTTGTCTGATGTTTTAGTGTTTTCTGAACGGGTTGTAACTAAAAATGAGAATTTCTTCTCGATCAACTTTCACAAGTTTAAATAAAGGTTAACTAAATCAAACAAGAAATGCAGCTGATACATATTAGTAGAGAAAAGCAGGTAGGGGGATAGATGGCCTTGTGATTGGTGAGAAAGTGTGCAGAGGGAGTTAAAATGTGTCCGTGCATTCTGCACACATCAACAAAAACACACAGCATCCTCTGCTCACGTGCAAAGAAAACCTGACACTACACAATCACAAACACACGCACACACGCGTACATCTGCACTGTGAGCAGGGAGAGAGGGCTGCCATCTGTGGCTCAGCAGGCAGAAGTACAGCCAACACACACGCCATCATACCAGATTGGAATCTGGTAGCTTCTTTACAAACGCAATAGTGCAGATTTTAACCTTAGAAGATTACCACACACACACACACCCACACACACACTGACTGGGGTGTTTTAAATATTCTCCAGCTTGTCTCTGAGAAAACGACTTAAAACATCTGAATGTTATGTAACTGTTTATTGACTTAAACTGTTCAAGTGTTTTCTGTTTTTTTTTCTTCAGATAATCCTAAAAAGCCAGCCTTCCTGCGCGGCTTGATACTTGTGTTTTACTATGTTTGAAGCATGGTTTATAAGAGAGAGTGCGTGTGTGTGTGTGTTTTTTGGGGGCGGGGGTTCAAATGTCAACAGGTGCCCCGATCTGTGCCGGCCAACTTAACGCGGCATCAACAGCAGCACCTGACACAGCTCCTCACTGTCTCCGTTTTCCTCTTCACAAACACACAAACACACATTCAGCAAACACCCGGAGTGTGCTGTTGCTTGCTGCCGGGCTCCCACAGAAAAAAAGGAAAAAAAAGCTCACACATCACAGCATGTGAGGAACCCACACACTGGCACAACAAGCAGCTGCCAAGTAAGTGTGTGCGACTGCTGAGAAACACTGATCACACACACACGGCAAACGGGTGTTAGGCGTGGATTTTTGGGAAACCACAACACGGATTGATGGGTGATTTAACAGCTAGGAGTGTGAAATGTATGAACTATTGAGCAAATCAACTGGGACTGCACAATATATCACAAATATGTCATCCTTGGTATTATTGCAAAAGACAGTTTGTCAACATAGGGTGAATGTGTTAACATAAGAGCATTGTAATAATGAAAATACAAAGTGAGTAAGAGAGAATGTATGTGCATTTATGGCAGACTGATAAGATGATTTGCGATCTTTCTTAGGCTGAAACCTTTGACTAGTCCCTAATTACACAGATTTTCACTTTAACACCTTAAAACTCTAATAATGTGAGGCATTCTGAAAAATGTCAGCCCTATCTCCCTAATCTCCCTAAATGGAGATGCATACTAAGCAAAAACTTTAACAAGTTGAAAAATGTTTACCTCACATCAACCCCTACATTTGGAAAATCTTGTAATGACACCCTTACACCACAAGGGGCAGCAGAGCTTCATCACACAATGTTTCGATGCAGGCCGTGGTTCAAAATGCCATTAAAAGACAACAAATATACTTATCTATGTGTGTGTATTAAATCTGAGCCATCGGTTTTCCACAATAACATGTATTCAAGATACTGTAATCCTTATATACTGTAATGGTCTTTCAATGAATACACCAAACTTTGCAACACAGAAACAAACAGGACAAACAACCATGCACACACACTCATACCTAGGGAGAATTTAAAGAGACCAATTAACCTGACAGTCATGTTTTTGGACTGTGGGAGGAAGCTGGAGAACCCGGAGAGAACCCACGCATGCACAGGAAGAACATGCAAACTCCGTGCAGAAAGACCCCGGGCTGGGAATCAAACCCAGGACCTTTTTGCTGCAAGGCAGCAGTGCTGCCAACTGCGCCACTCTGCAGCCCCTTTGTGTAAATTCAGTACAATTATCCCAGCAACTAACTGAAAACTGGTAAAACTTTCATTTGTTATGTCTACACTTAAAAACATTAGTTGGTTCTTTGTCAATTTTTCTTCAGCCAAGGTTATTGAGAGCCATGGTGGAAGGTCTTCAGAGCTACAGGCTGAATTATTGATTTTTAAAAAAAATTTTAAGGCTTTTGTGGAACTAGTGACCTTCATTCAATATTCAGACAGGAACTGGGCAGAAAGAGAAGGGAGGAAGACGCACAACACAGGTCAAAAGGTCTGCAATCTAACCTCGGGCGGCTAAAAGCGTCTGTATATGAGGGGCCCACCGTACCTCTGCACCACCAGACGCTCCTGATTTTCTGTTATTGATAAAGGCAGTTGGACCCTGTAACGTCTTTGTTTTGAATTTCAGTGCTAATACGGCGTTATGGTGAGACTGCAGTATTTATTCTCATGCTCATCATACAGTGAGAACTTCAGACTACCTATTCCTAGCGCATGCATGTCATCTACGTTTTAATCAGCTGATGCAAAGAAATCAACAGGAACTTGATCACAACAAGTTCCTCAAGTTTAGGCCACCGGTCTGGAACGCCTGATGCCTATAAAGCTTTTTTTATTTTCGGAACAAAATCCGCCTCAGCTGAAAGAGTTAGGGAAAGCTTTGAACAAGTTGTGCCAATATTAGTATTACCTATGAAAGCTGTTTCTTTAAGCTGTGATCTGTCTGGTTGATGCGTTAATGAAATTAAAAATGGTGAAAGAGCAGTTTTATGTATCTTCCAGGCACATTGTGTCATTTCATACCACACTCAAGTAAATATGTTAACTTCACTTGTTATAAAAACACTATTCATATTAAATGACTATAAAAAATTTTGACTTTGTAATTTAAGGGCTCCTTGTTAAAATTGCATCTGTCTCTTTAAAAACTTCTTTTCTTTCTGAAACTCTGCCCTCCGGACACAACATGTCTTCTATATGAACCCTTTGAAAACGTCTTTACCTGGCTTTGCACTGAGAGGTAGCCGGCATAATAAACTCAGCAGACGTGCAGTTCCAAAACGTGTTTGCTAATTGCTTCTCAGATTTTCAGGTAATTTTCCCCTAATTTCCAGTGTTTCACAACCTTCAGCAGTGATGCTTTTTTTTAAAAATCCTTATTATTTCTAGTAAAGAAGCACGATTTCTCCTCTGCACCAAGTCCAAATTATAATACGAGTTTGATGTGAAAACTTCACGCTTTTCGCCTCAGGGTCTCCTTTCCTTTGGGAATTCCTTGAGGGTGCTTATCCAGGCACACAGTCTTTGTTACGCCTGCTTCGGCGCTCAGGTTCTCGGGGATTTCAGAATGTCATCTTCCTTGCAGCGAGATACTGCTTGCTCTTCAAAAAAGGAGGAAAAAAAGAAACAAAAAGGGCCAAACCCTGAAGGTGTGTAATGAGTACGAACGGCTGCAATTAAAACCGAAGCTGTCAGCGGCGTGAGCTAATGGACATGGGCGAGGCCGGGGACGCCTCTCGTCTTGGCGTCAGAAGTGGGACGTTTTCGGCTTGCGAAGGGAGGACGTGAACGGGAGATCCTGAGTAACTTGTCGGAACATTTTGTTCGTTAACCAGATTTGCGGGGAACTCTATTCATACTCTCGTGTGCATCTCTCTGCGTCTGTCATGTTCACAGGGATAATAAAGGAGAATAAAAAAAACAGCCACAAAATCGTTTAATCATTTTCTTTATTTTTTTTCCCCCTGTCACTGCCTTTCCTCCCGCTTCTCTTTGCTCTGCTCTTCATCTGTTAACTGGCAAATGGCTGGGGCTGTTCTCTGATCTGCTCTCGTCTCTTCCTCTCCTTCCCGTCGCACGCGGCGTTCGCTCACTCTGATCATCCGCTGAGGCGCTTCCCCTTGTTCTCCTCCCCTCCGTCGCCCCTTAAATGCAAAAGGCGGTTTCGTAGCTTGGTGAGAAGACAATGGAATGATCCGGTGACAACACGAAGACAAAGAAAAGCTTGGTGGGCACGTTTGCCTTCTGATGGCACGCTCTGCTAGAGAGATTCAAGAGAGCAGAGGCGCCCTGTGCGGCGGCAAAAGGGAGGACCGTAGTGAGGGAGACAGCCAGGTTTGATAAGCTCAATAACTGAACAACTGGATCTAATTAGATCCCTCTTCTTTTTTCTGTGGCTAAAATATTTTGCTTTCTGACAAATTGACTACAGGTCTCTGCAGTGGTGCACCTTTCCATCTGCATAAAACCAAAATAATGTGAGGAATGGCTCATCGTGTTCTGTTGTCCGTTTCCATGTTTGCCATCAGACCAACATGATGTGTTGGAGCAGCAAATATTAGCAAAGCATATTTACTTTACCGTAGGACATTACTTTTATTAACTCCTCTTTTGGAAGAAATCCAAGGTATGTGAGGTATGTGTGTGTGTTTTTCCGACCTACGTATTACTAGTTATCATTCCACTTTTTGTTGCAAAAGTTTCCTCTGCAATTTGTGTTGTCTTGAAAAAGTTTTCGGACCCCAAGTGTATGCATCGTCACATGACAAATGCTAACTCTAATATGTATTACTGGATTATGATGCGGTAGACCAATATAAAGTCATGTTCCACTGTAATTATAAAAATCATATTTAATCCTTATTGATCCTCTCATTGGACCGAGAGTAAAAATTCCAACCCAGTCTCAAGTTTTCTGCAGCCTCCAATAGGTTTTCTTTCACAATTCAATAGTGTTTATGCATTCCCACAGCGTCATACAGCCACCACCATGTTTTACTGGTGATGTGCAGCGTTGGCTTTCCACCATGCATGTAGGTGAAAATGTTTTACTTAAATCACATTCAATTACCATGTGTGTGTGTGTGTGATTTTTTTTCCCCACTTAACTTCAGATCTATGCACTAATTGACGTATCGCGCACAGCAATATCCCAATAAAATACATTGGAAATGATCAGCAGCTGAAAGGGATGCACTGAATTCAATATGTCGCCTTTGTTTCCCTTGGCTGTGTCTGCTTGAAAGAAAGTGATTTGATGAAAAAAAAAAAGAAGGAAAAAAGGAAAACGCTTCAAAAGAACTGCAGACGTGTTCTGAAAACAGAAATCTGTAAAGACAGTAAAAGTAGCAACAGTTCTCATGAACCACTGGCTTCCTGTGTCATTCACACTTTCAACGGGTAAAACACAAGTCGATCTGAGGTGAATGAAACGGTGTTTGAGGAGGAATGGATGGCGGAGCTGCAGCATTCCACAGATGTTTGTTGGGCTTGGCCGGGTAAGGTCTAAGAACTGACCTTCCGCTTTGCTCATGTACACTTCCTCAGTCCTCTTCCTCTGAGAAAAAAAGTAAAAAATAAAAGGAGACTCCTCCATTTTTTTTTTTATTTCTTCTCTGCCTTGTTTGTAAATGTCTGCCACTGGTGTTGGCATGTCATAGTGATCAGGGGTGTGGAAACATGTTTTGACTGATCATGTGCTGCGGTAATAAGACAACACACCAGGCAACACACCAAACCAGATGAATTAGTAGTGGCTTCGCATGGAATGCAAGGTTAGAACTTTTATCAGTTATTATGTGGATTCTGATTTGTGGTGCTGGGTTTGAGTCCTGGTCGCCAACTGAAATGTAAAACCTTTTGAGACCTTTTCGAGACCATTGTGAACGAAAAGCTGGAAAGCTAGCTAGCAAAATGTTAGCAGTGAGCCACAGTGGCAATAAAGAGGTCTGCATGTCGCTCAATCAAATACATAGAACATACAAGTAAATACGCCTGCTGAGACAGAATTTAAGACCTATGACATATTTAAGGCTTTACATTTAAAAATTAATTTAAGACATTTTAAGGCATACGTTTTAGACGTGAATTTAAGGATCCACGGACGTCCTGAAAAACATAACTGTTGGGTAAGGCTGCACCAATAACATTGTCCACGATGTTATTAATTTTGGGAGAGCGGCCGATAATTAAATGAGAAACAAATCTTATCCAGCAATCTTATCTTCAGAGCATCAGGAAGTCTAATTTAAGTCTTTTTAATGCCACCTTGAATGAACTTTAAGATAAAATCTATAAATATAACGGGTGGTTGGGGGAATTTGCTGCATTACAATTAAGTGTAGCAGCAACTGTGATCCTGGCTTTGTTCTCATCACACTGCATGCGTCAGCCAGCCAATAAATGTTCACTTATGTATTTGAGGAAAAAAGCTAGCAAGCTAAACAGGGGTATATTAGCAGGCAGTAGCCTCCACAGCCTCAAGTGACAGAAATCAATGAAGATGTTTGCGTGCGACTCAAACTTTTTCCTGACAGATAAGTTCCCCGAGAAAAAAAGTACATCAAATAGTCCTGCTAAGACCTGTGATTAATTAATTTAAGGGCAACATAAATATACACATTTAAGGCCTTATTTTAGACATGTGGACGGAAGACTAAGACTGAATGTAGACAACTTGTATCTACCACCGCAAAGATCAGCCACTGTGCCCTTTTGAGAG
Source organism: Poeciliopsis paucimaculata (assembly GCA_903067055.1). Taxonomy (NCBI): domain Eukaryota; kingdom Metazoa; phylum Chordata; class Actinopteri; order Cyprinodontiformes; family Poeciliidae; genus Poeciliopsis; species Poeciliopsis paucimaculata. Next base: position 40,569 of record CAEGAD010103274.1, on the reverse strand, counting down.
AACGCTGATTGAATGGCCCTCCCACCAGGTCATGTCTGCACGTGCGCTGGTAACAATAGTTACCGCACTGACGCCAGCTTCGCAACTTTGTCACAATATTTAGCAACTTTTCAAACAAACAAACAAAAATAATTGGTACCACCGTGTCAGGTTTACTAAAAATCTGTGATTGGTCAAAAAACTGCAAAAAACTGTTGGATCAGTCCTCCAAACTGCCTTGTGATAGGCGAGTGACTTCTCCAGGATTTGTCTTATGACAGAGATGGGCATCATCTGTGGCCCTCAAACTGACTTTGTGCGATCCCCTACTTTTAACAACATAATTTTCTTACAGTAGAAAGTGTTCAGTACAACACAAAATATCCATGTTCTCATAACCAAGCTTTTATAATAAGCAGACCCACATAGATCCAGAGACTTTCACTGAAAAGTCGACCGATTTGTCGACTCAAATTAGCTTTTATTGAATTTACTGAAGCGTTTTGAAAGAAAGTGATCCAAATCCTGTTTCTACAGCCGAGAATAAAATTGTTCAAATGAGCCCAAAAGAGTTTGAAAAGTAGATGGCTCTCTTTTCACATGGCAAACATACAAAATCCTTTTTATGTTTGGGATCTGCGATAAACATCCTTCTTACAAAAATCTAAACAAAAAAAAGAGAAAAAATTGGACTGTTTTATTTGCTCCCAATTAAACACAGACAAAAAGGTTCACGGGGTCTGAATACTTTTGCACGGCACTGCAGTGGCATTAAGGAACCAAAGCACAATCAGAAGGGAGAAAACAAGGTGAGCGTAGGCAAGCAGCAGAGAATCGGGTGATATCACCTTTCCTCCAGTCTAGCCACCTGACCGCTGGGAAACAACAGCTCAGTCTGCTGCCACAGAGACACCAAAACACACAGCAGCTACCGCTCAAGCCTACACTTCAACACTAGGCTGAAACTCTGAAGCCTGCCTCTTTCCCACATGAAGAACTCAATTATTTTGAATTGATCTCCTTCTCCCACAGATGGGAAGCAGGCCGAGCAACTTTATAAATGTCAGATTAGACTTGGAAGGGAGAGAGAAATAGGCATAGATAGAACGACATGTTCACGAAAAAAATAAATAAGTAAATTAATTAATTAATTAAAGGGAAGAAAAAAAAAGAAGAGGAAAAACGGATGAGGATCTGATCCAGAGCGAGCAGATCACAACCACACAGAGCTACAGCTGGAGCTGAATAAAGATGATTCTGACATAACCCTGACGGCAGGTCAGGTTCCAGCCACACAAAGTGACATGCCGGGGGCGTCTCTGAAGCCCCTGCTGTCAGTCACAGCGTTCCTGACTCAGTCAGAGAAACATCTTCCTTCTCTAAAGACAAATCCGTTCTGCAATCAAATCACAATTCTGACGGCGCGGCATCTGAAAGAATGGGAATATCAAGCTGGTAATGGACGCATTTGAACTAGGGCTGAAGTGATTAATCGGATTAGCCGTGATCAATCGATTATTGGCGTAATCGGTTAATCACGACTAATCCGATTAATTGTTTGATTTCAAATCAGTTAGAAATCAATTGATCACTAAACTACACTGACTGAAAAAAGATACATTTGCGAAAGAATTACACACTGCAGGCATTAAATAAAACCAAAACTCTAAAAAAAAATTAAACATTTCGCATTTAAGATAATAAAAAAAAACTCCTCAAATGGCATTTTTAGCTTCACCTGGTTCAAGTTATGTAAAAAAGAAACCCTCCAACTCTAAGCATCTTTTGCCGTCCAATTATTAATTAATCCTTTGCTACAAATGATCACGTACACACTACAGGAATGCTATTGTTGCACTAAAGGTGGAAAAAAATGCTTTAAAAATAAAGGAATTTATTTATTTGTTAATTTGCCTTTTTCTATATTGTATGAAATATGCGATCTAAGTGGTTGATCAAGTATCTGTAGTTTGGCTATTTTGTTTTCAGATCACGCGATTAATCAGAATCTACAGAATAATCAGGCTGTAATTTAAACCTAGATTATTGTTATTTAGTGATATGACGTTGTCACAATCAGATTTAAGAGAAATTATAAAACCCTGCAGTTATTTAAAAGCCATTAAGTGACAGAATCCTCACGAGTTGTAAAATAATTGTTAATTAGCCACAATTAATCTGTTCAGTTTGTGTTTCACAGATTAAATTCAAAGATAACCATTTGTTAGGGCACCACAGACACCAAACAGTCTTCAAGCTTCTTCAAAGAGACATCTGCCTCTATTGCACTTTTCAAATGGTTACTGATGACACAATCAATATCACTTCACCGTTATAAATACTGCATGAACCAAGGGTCGGGCCGCTCGTACTTAGGAAGTGGAGAAGAAACGATGACGTGCCGGTATTTTGCCGCAGCTCTCCAGTTGGTTTTGCATTTTTCTGAATTGAAACTGAAACCTGCAATCGGTTTGCAACAGATCACTTCGTGCAGCCTCAATTCTGAGATTTGTGGCCCGCTGCACGTGCCGCCGGAGATGGGGTGCCTAAAAGAACACAAAAAGGATTAGCTCTAAATGCGACCATCTGTCTGAACCTCTGGATTAAGACACTACGGTCGGAATGGCGGTTTCTTAGAAAAGGATCGACGAAAAGGGAGGGGCGGGGCAGAAGGGAGTGACAGCTGATGGATTAACTATGACGAGTTTTTCAGACCTTCGCTTGGCCCTCTGCTCCGCTGCAGCCTTGAATAAATCTCTTAAGGAGTTCACTTTAACTTCAAACTGAATCAAGAAAAAAGGTATAAATAAAACAGCAGTGATGTATAATTGTACAGCAGCTAAATCAATGATTTTTTTTTTTTATGGATAAAAACTATTTTAATTCCATTTACAAGTCATATTTATGTTTGGAAAATTGTCTCCCTAGCAACAGGGTTGAGCTCCAGGTCATACGTCTTCCTGGCGTTTCTGCTCCAAAGAGGTTCTGGAGGTTCTGTGTGTGTCTGGGGTAAAGGGGAGTCTACTGAAGACCCACATGGATCTGCTGTGTTTGCACAATTGTACACTGGGAGTCGTGTGCTTAAGCTTAGTTTGTACAATATATTAGGATTACTTAAGAAAACGCGAATGAAAAAATAATTCAAATCCCTTTTTTAAAAAATAAAAACAACAACAATTTTACTGCCTACAATGCAGTAATATGGCATTCCTTTAATGCACACTTAATTATTTTCAGCAATGTGTGCATTTGCAACTAAAAAAAATACTTTAACACATGAAACGCTCAACCATTTCTACTCTACTTAGCATCAGTACAGTGTAGAGCTGATTTGTTGATTATTCTTTGGATTAACCGATAAATAATTGTATTGCAAAAAATTCTTATTGCACGATTTTTTTTTTATTTGAATGTGGTGAAGCCAAAACTGCCATTTGGTGAGTCTTGTGTAGAACTTATTTACAAAGTTTTTATTTTTTATCTTAAATCCAAAATGTGTATATTTTTATATACTTTTTGTTTACTTATTGCTCTCAGAGTGTTGTTCTTTGAGAAAGTTGCCTTTTTTGAGTCTGTTTACTCCAGTTAACGATTAATCGATTACAAAATTGGTTGCCAATTATTTCAACAACTGATTAATCGCGTCTCAGCCTGGTGCTCCGACTTGATGGCAAGCGGCTAGCGGACATCCGACGACCTGTCTCTGTGTTTGTGTTGTGCAGCAAGGGGATAAATTTAGCGCTTTAGCCCCAGACTGGAGGCAGCGGCCCTTTATCCTGCTCTGTCCTACTTATCCGACCGCTGCTCTGTCCATGAACCGGCGCGTTCACCTCGCGACATTCCGCGTCAAAGCGTCCCATATGTTTATGGATGCGTACATATAGCTCCCATACATAAATCAGGCCCCTCTGGGGAGCCTTTTTTGCAGAGTGGCCCTTGTTCTGCAACAGCTTGAACTTGTTAATGATGCTCACAGTTAGACAAAAACAACGGCAGACTAAACATATTTAAATAGTGCGCAGCAGCAATTTGAGGCTTCCCTCGAATGCACCACGGATCCGGTACGGATGCACGGAGCCCAGCCCGTCCTCTTTGTCCGGATCAAACTAAAACATCAAAGCAGACAGGATTTAATGTTGCTCTCGGTTTATCTAATGCGGCCAATTAGGAACAAGTCGACAAGTCGGTGTGCCTGAAGGCGGCCAATAGACCACGAGCATCCCGCTTCACCTTGGAAACACACCATCCCAGGGTGCATTTCCCTGCTGCCATGGCAACGGAGAGGAGCTCTCCCTCTCTCATTCCCATACTCCCACCGTCCCCTGTGCTCTCTCTCTCCCTCTCTATGTCTCCAGCAGAGGACGGTTCACAGAAACAGCCAACCTGAACCCCAGACAAAGAGAATCACCTGCAGCTGTATCAACACACAAGCAGACAATTATATTGTTTTGTTTTTTTTTCTTTTACTATAAACTTCAACTAATATTGAAATTGGATGCAGAATGTTTGCCAACGTGGTAAAAATGTGTCAAGATTTAGACAGGAGGGATGATGTAAGGGTCTACAGGCCAGCTACAGCTGAGGTCAGGGGTCGAGGTTGTGAGATGACTACAGCCTCCACCAACTGGAGGCTTTGGATACTGTGCCAGGTCTGTAAGAGGAGCAGCGGGGTATCGAGTGTCTTCCCCCTGCAGGCTCGCACAGGAACGTTCTTGAACTGCTGTCAAATCTAGCTGGTAACCAAGTGGGGAGTAAGAACCAAGCACTGAGGTCAATGACTGCTACCGGGGAAAAGCAGAGCGTTTGTGCGAAGTCGGAACTGAGAGAACGACATGAGTAAGTGTTTACGGTTAAGTTGGGCTCAAAGAAGATAACTCCAAGGATTTTCTCTCCAATGGTTTTCTGTTTTTTAAAAAAAAAAAAAATTTAACAAAACTGTTTTTGTATCTACTGGTGGTTGATATATATATATAAATAAATATAAACAGCCTTTCATCCTCTTTTTTTTAACATTACCTATATTTAAATCACAATCTTTGAATCTCAAAACCAATGCAAAGTAGCTCTGGGTGGATCAACCAGAGACTGGACACAGCCAATCAGAATCCCTCAGCACTTTTACAGATTTTTAGCATGAAAATGTCATACTTTTCCAGACTTAATACTTTACATCAACATGGTTTTTTCTTTTTAATGAGCAGTGATAATTCTCGAGATGTATGTCAAATATTTCCAGTTTAGAACAGAGGCATGAAGAAAGAATTTTTTTTTTTTTAACGAATCAACAGCATGAACTTTGACGCGCAATAGAGTGTGATCAAACTCAAATGCACTTCGACATATAAACAGAGATTATCTTTCGAGTTCTTCAGTTTTTGCTTCATTCAATATCTATCCAAAAGTACCTTCCACACATTTTTCTTCTCTGGTGTATTCTGGTCCTTAAAATAAATATGATAAGGTCGAACCTTAAGCACAAATTGAAATCTTATTGACCACGAAACCGTCAACTCTACCAAAACACTCTGTGGGAATCCCCAACTGGCAGCGTTTATGTTTAAGACATCTAAAGCGTCGCATGGTTCAGAAGAATCTAATTAAACAAACAAATTCTCAGAGTTTAGTGGCTGAATTCCAACAGAGATATGAAATGCAAATTGGTTTAGAGAGCAGGCTAATGCAAAGCAGCTTTTAGCCTGCTCTTCAACAAGAGAGACAACGTGTTTGGAGGTGAAGCAATGATAAGCTGTGTTAGGCAGTCAATTCACTGTGTGAATCTAAATTAAAGAAGAGGAACAAGAGGTGTCACAGTACAGTGGGTTTAAATCAATGTACCGTCAAGAAGGGTTTGTTTTAAGGACAACAAGTGAAGGACTTCCTCACAGTTTTAAACCGATTCCCATTTTATGAGTTCGCTAGACTCTGAGAAAGATGCTGGCTCTCTCTCTTTCACTACTGCCGGGGACTCCAGATAAATGTCTGCAATACCGTTCTCCTTTTCCAGGTTAAATCAGGTCAGCATTACAAGTATGTCAATAAGCTTTTGAGCCAGGCATCAAAAATATAAAGCTGGTTATTTCAGAGTGGAGACGCTCTTTGGTTTATTATAAACTTAAAAAGATCTGACAGAGGCGTCTAAAGCTCCACCGGGGCCGCTGAGATTCAATAGTGATATCGGACTTTACATAAATAAGCCTGTGCCAATAAGTCATTAAATCAATTGATCGTATGATAAATTAAAATGAGCTCGATAATATCCATTCTGACAATATTTTTGGAAGGAAAATTTTGTTTATTATAATTTATCTTCATAATCCACTTTGTTTATGGCTTTGGTTGTTGGGTTTTATTTTGGATATTTAAAATATCTTCCAGTTCCTGTGTTCAGTGCTCTTTACAAAATTAACGTTTATTGGTCGTTGAAAACAAACAAAAATATAGTTAAAGCTATAAATACCTATAGCTTTAAATACTTATAGCTTTAACTGGGATAAGGAGCAATGAAGAGCTTTTCAGGAAAAAGCTGAAAAGCTTTTTGGAGCACAGAAAAGTTGCTGTATTTTTTGTATTCTTTTACTTTTAGCTTTTATCTGCCAGGAAGCTAGATTGGCCGTTGCCTTCCTGTGCTATTCCGCTCGGAAAAAATCTAGCTTACATTACAGTCTGGGCTTTTTCCCGTTCAGTTAAGAGTCCCTCTGGTAGATTTTTCAGCAGGGCCAATCAGCGAACAGAAAGAGAAGTTGTGAACTATAATATCAATTTTCTGCATTTTTTTTTTTTTTTTTTTTAGAATTGTTTTTAGAATTGTGCCTGTAATTTTAGCAATGGCAGTGGAGGAAGTGTACAAAGCCATTCAGGCCATGTTGGCCACACTTCCAAGTCCTGAATTAGCATGTTTATAGTGCAGGCAATTTCCGGCAAGCTTCACAGCATCAAAGTGACTATCAGGAAGCATAAAGGTTGTAAAAATGTTAGCAGCTTGTTAGAAGGAAGTAGAAATATTTACAATTTTGAAATTACACTGAGAGGCAGCTATTGCACCTCGTGATCCTAAGTGTACTTAATTGTGATTGTCACTAATAAAAGTTTAAAAAAAATTTTTTTTTTAAATGTCCAACATTCTAGACTCTAAAATAATAAAGGACTATTCATTATTCATATCGATCTCTCATGCGCACACAGTTAAAGCTTTACAGGTGAATAAGTAATAACATAGTGACTGCTAGGAGCAGAAAAGTTTGTTACAGATGGATTTTGTAGCTAAATATAGAAGTCTTACCGAACATTGTTTCCAGTATTAACACCAATAAAGCTCAAAAGTTACCAAAAGTAGTTTTGAACAACTCCTTAATTGTAATGTTCACTGTGTCCTCCCAGCCCATCCTTAATCTCAGCAGTCTATATACACCGTGTTCCAAATTATTATGCAAATTGGATTTAAGTGTCATAAAGATTACATTTTTTGTTGTGCTATTAAATCTATCGATGGTATTTTGTGTCAGTAAAATTTGATTTGTACTGTAATAGTTCATGACTTGAAAATTATACTGACCATCATTTGCATAATAATTCGGGACACGGTGTAAATTCAGCAGCTCTGTCAGCTTAACTGGCTTTGCAACTACTACTTCTACAGGAAACATTCCACTGACACATTTTTTAGCATTTTTTTTAAACATGCACAGAAGTGGATTTAACTCTGTCTATCCGGAGCAACAGACAAAAACAAGCTTTTCCCCCCCCTCTAAACATATTTTTATTAGGGTTTAACATTTTTTTTGATGGATAAATCCATTTACTATCCATTTGTTAGTTCCAACGTTAAAATAACCTACTGACAAAAAGTCAATAGGGAATCTTCTGTCGTATCTTTGTGGTTCTTTGATTATGAAAATCCAAGTGTGGTTGTGGTACAGTGGATCGAACCAAAGGAAGGAGGAAAACATCCTCAACAACAACAGAGATTCACCACTATTTATAACCTGCCCAGTCTGCTTTGTGATAGCAGAGGGGGATGAAAAGGAGGGCGGAAAGAGAGAGAGGGAGAAAGAGAAAGAGAGAGAGGAAGAAAGAGAGGAAAACAGAGAGAGAGAACCAGACTGACAGAGGGTGGCCTGTGAATTCCAGAGAAAGGAAAAGATCATTGTGTTTTGTTTTGTTTTTTTTCCTTCACTGGGGCCTTCTATAATCAGTACAAATAGGTAAGAAAAAAAGAAAAAAGCCTACCGGGCTTAAACATGCTTGTTAAAGTCAGAAAGTGTTTTTCCAGTCGGCAATTATTCACTTAAGTTATTTAACAAATATCCCTTTTAGAAAGAACCCTTGTTTACAGCTGAGAATAAAACCAGGCTAGATTATACGTTAAAACAATTCCCAAGATGGAATTTTACTGAACTGTGAATCTGAATGAGGGAAGGAAAACACAGATGAGCCCAAAAGGAACACAGGTGCTTGTGTTATGACTGAAGGACTTTCGACTTCCACTCAGCAGGACCACAGAAGTATAGATCTTTAAGTAAGTAAGTAAGTAACATTTATTTATAAAGCGCTTTTCACAGACATAAAATCACAATGCGCTGTACAATAAAATTAAAAAAAAAAAACAACCTTAAAAACCCTACAAAACACAAAACCACCAGAAGAAACACAACAAAATCAAGACATAAAAGCCTGGGAAAGTAAAAATGTTTTTGGATGCTTTTCAAAAACCTCCACAGAGTCAGCAAAACTCTGTGGAGGTTAAAAGGTTGAAATCCTGACTCGTCTCCACGGTCGTTACTTATTGATTTACAGATTACCTAAACATTTTTCACATCTTAATTCCATTGAAAACTGAAAAATACTTAATTCATTCTAAAAAAAAATTGAATCCTGGCATCTTCAACTAGTCATTGTGCATGGTGAAGTTGTGGGCAAAGAGGATCACCACTAGCAGTCAGTTCTGCAATAAACCTGAAGAAGCCTCCGTCTAAAGACAGTTTCTGTACATCAGGCCAAAAGCTTGAGGGTATTCCACAGTAACATGTCCTGGACGGCACCACCAGCTGTTGGTAAACACTGCTAATCCGCCTTATTTGCTTTTGCCGCTCATCTTTTAATCTATCTTAGTTTTGCCAACTTAAATTAGCAAATAGTTGCCAGGCTCCAGTATGTTTACAAGAGTTCATTATGCTGATATTTCTATCTGGGTCTGGTTTGATATAGAGTGGAAGGAAGAATCGACTGAAGTATATATGGAAAAAAGCATAAAAGGAAGAAAACAAGAAAAAAAGGAAGGAAGCACTGAAGGTAAGAAGGAGTAACATGTCAGAGGAGCTACTCTGACGTCGCACGGCAGCACGCTGCTACAAACGGCCATAAAAGAACTTTATTTAAAAGCTATTCAGAGCCGACACGATTGTCACAAGATCATAACAAAACAATGGAGGCTAATCAAGAGAATGCACCACTAGCAATGTCATTTTGTGGCACGTTGACTGCAATTTCTGCAGAGAAGTCTGTTTAGATGTGCAGTCAGAGCTGAGAGTGGTGGGATTGGGAGACGATGCGTTTTACTGGCACATAATTATAATTTTCAGCCATTGTTTATGTCTGGATTTGCCACATCTGGCTTCTTTTGGTGCAGAATTATGACACTCGTCTCATGTCAGTGACATAAAAATCAGATTAAATGCAACATGATCGTTCAGACAGCAGGTGCTATGATAAATATCAGATATGTATCTGAATTGGTACCGCATATGGAAGTGGCAAAAGTCAGATTTTTTGGACCGTTCAGACTGCTGTCGCATATGGTCAAAAAGACTAAAACAGACTAAAACATGCTTTTCTAGACTGCATATAAACTCTGAATTAAATACATAAACAAAAAATTATAAAAAGGCAAAAGTCATTCAATTAGTTTTATATCCCTTTCAACAAGCCTGTTAATACTATATAATTAATATTATGACGTCCTCAAACCAGTCAAAAGGAAATCAAGCAAAAATTCAAACAATAAACTGATGCAGACAGATTATGAGCTAAACTGTAAACAACACCATGCACAGCTCCCTCTACTCTTTCTTAAACACAGCCGTCTTATCAAACTCTCTCCTGTCGTTACGTTTACACAAGTATTAAACCTGCAGCATCAGGTGCAGCTACAAATCTCGGAAACAACCTAAAAACATCTTTGACAACAAGCTGAATTTTTTTCTAGAGTGGAGATGGGAGAAGTCAAGAGCAAGTGCAAACAAAATAAAGAGAAAGAAAGAAAAAAGAAAGAAAGAAAAGTCACTATGGCCACAGTTTCCTTAGTACACAAGTACTGCATCTGTTATCTATAAGACCAGACACTGACTGTAAGAAATCCAGCTCAGCAGATAGTGGCGAGAAGGAGGATGGCTCCGCTGCACACACTCTCAGAGTAACAGGGAAGATATGAGGCAGACAATGGGGCCACTAAAGCACCTCTGTGGGCAATATTTAAACTCTAATATCACAAGAGTTATGTAGAGCACTGAATATTTTCAAAATGATCTGCCATTTCAGGATTTTTTAAAAGCAGGGAACATTGCTTTCATAGCCAAACATTAATGAGCGTAATATGGATTTAAACAGCAGCGAGGCAGAAAACAGACAAGTGGAGGAATTTGTGGCGTACCTCTTGTTGATGGGCTTCTCGTGCTTCTCATAGGGTTTGACGAACCACTTGCCGATGCGCACAAAGCTGCGGTTCATGAGGCAACGCTCCAGCAAGTTGTGGATGGCTTTGAACAGCAGAGTGCGACACTCGTAGGAGAGGCCGTTTTCCCACAGGTCGTCGTCCTCAGCTGGGAAAAGAGAAATGCAAGAGAGCGGTGATTCTCACTTTACCCATTCGTAAGAAATCACAGAGACAAACCACGTTCGGCTTAAGAGCACGGAAAACGAAAACGGCAGGAAGAACGCTGAACTATGCTGATGTGGCAAGCATGTAATATTGATCCACTTTTTTCATTTTTTGATACCGATATCTTAAGTTTAATATCGGTCGATACATAAAAACAGAGCTGAATTGACTTGAAACATTTTTTCTTTTTAAAACCGACATAATAAATCACAAATGTACTTAATGACTTTGCACCAGTATAGCACGCCTAAAGTGTCACTGACACGTCAAAACCACTTATATGATTTAAGAAGTTGACCTACCGTGCTTTCATTCTGTGCACACAAAAGTTTTTATAAATATTTCTCACAAAATATTATAAAAACAGTGTCGCTGTTTCCGTCTGTGCCAACTGGGTCAAACGCAGGTGCCATTTTGTGATGTAATCAGGGTAACTCAAACCGTAAACAACGAAGGTGTAGTAGACAGAGTTGGGGGAAGTTGTGAGGATGTCAGCGAAGATTTGAGCGATTTATCAGCAGTTTTGGAGGGAGAAGCATCTGTAATTCTGTTCTAATTCAAATAATACTCTAAAGTAACTGGTTCCAAGTCCTGCATTTGGTCCAACATATGAATATTCTGATCATTATATACACACACATATGTGTGTATATAATTTTTACATACACACAATTTACACATTTACACACACAAATGCTCATCTCAAACTCTCATTTTATATAGATTTTGGTGGAATATAAAGAGAAGCAATGCGAGATCAGCATTTTCCAGCAGCAAAAACAACTAAAACACATGCATATTTTGTCCATTCATTTCATTCGTATGGCCCAATAAGCCGATAAAAACAAAAAAAATAACTCCTGTAATCTGTCGAGCATGATATTCAGGACACCATGAAAATAACGGCCCGTTTCCTCAAATGCAAAACAGTGAGCCTTTAACGCTGCCATTTACATGGCATCACATGAAGATGCCATGTAAATAATAGCAAAAGTGCTCAGTTAGACTAAGAGAGGCTGCGTAGGAACCCTGCAGCTGAATCATTTTAAGCACCGAGGTCTCAATACAAGATGATTTAAGAAGGGCACAACATTTAAGGTTGAGTAGCATTCTGCGTTTAGTTATGAGAACTGGAGTAACCAGAGCAAACCTAAGTCAATCAGTGATGCTTTACTTCAACCAACTGATGTTGTAAAATACTGCATAAGCAGTCTACGTTTAAGCCCAGGTGTTGTTCCCACACTAGTGCTGCTAAGCCATCAAACAGCAACATGCACAGAGCAAGACTCCAGTTAAACTTGAATCTTGTGCATTGTGTGAAGAAAGGAGAAGAAGAAGAAAAAAAAAAAACTACTATTTGGTACGACGGGCTAGAAAGGAAACAGCGAGCGCTTGCCTTGCTGCTTACAATAAAGAAGTGTGCCATTAGACCCGTATCAGTCTTGCTTTCTGAATCACATTCTGCGCTGGCCTGAATGCAGGTCTAATCTCATTAACAGCCACTGCTCACATCTTACAGCACTTAAGCTCCTTTCAGTCAAGTCTGCAGCAAACGTCTCCCCGAGTGCGCCGACTCCGCATGAGCTCGGGCATAATAAGTACAGAGAGCGACGAGGAGGCACAAGATGGCCCAGAAGTGACTTCATCGGCTTCACTGAGTGATTAAATGAACCCTCCGCCTGCTGATTAAATGTGACAATTGGATATATTTAGAAGGAACTAATATCTAAGAGAGTGGTTCAACTCATCTCCATCCAAAAATACTTTATTTGTGCCAAAGAGAAATTAAGGCTGAATTCATACCAGATCTGCTCAGTCCGCTTTAACCAAACTACAGTTCATTTGTCTAGAACGTCCGCTGCATTTGAGGAGGTGTGAGTGTGTAGTCAAACTCTTGCGGACCAAACCTAGGTCTCAGTTTGGTTGAATGCAAATGTGAATGGAAGCGGAACAGAGACCGCTCCTAAAGCAGGAAGGGTAGCATAGCATAGGGCATTCTGGGTAAATACAACAAAAACAAACAGTCTACCACCAGTGAGAGACAAGGCTCATGGTCATTGATGAAAGAGAAATCATATAACCGCTAAATTCTGACACCACTCCATTGTTGTTTACATCGTTGAAAATCAAGTCTTCGTCGCCAGCAGCTGAAAATGCAGCAAATGTTGCAATTTTGGTCCTCGAATCAAACTGAGTCTACTGGACGATCAGGTGACATAACTCATCATGAAAGTATCTTCAGTCGCCCAGGATGATGTTTTCCACAGAAACATATTCTGGATGACACCATCAGTTCCTGGAAAGCACTGCTAATCCAAAACATTAGCTTTTGTTGCACCTCTTTATATGTGCATCTGGCTGAAAGCCAGACAGGGAGGCATTGGAATTGGGGAAAAGATCCTGGGCAATTATGATTGGTGGAAGAGATGGTCTGGACTTCTACCTCCACTGTGCTCTTTGGTCCGGCTTACGCCTGTCGCAATGAGCAATTAATCAAATTATAATCAATGAACTCTCAAAAATGTCCATTCTGATGATTAATACTTTTTCAAAGTCAATTTTATGTATTTTTTCTGTTGAGTGTGGTTTTTATTTCCATTTTGTCAATTGTTTTTGGTTGTGGTGTTTAATTTGGGATATTTAAAATGTCTTCCAGTGAAAGCATGGGTTGCTCTTTACAAAAAGTTTACTGGTCTGTGAGAGAGTGGCCTTGCATTATCATGCCATTATCAATATGTTATTTGAAAATGGTCTCAAAAGAAAAACTTTATTGCTTATCACAATAGTTACTGGGAAACCTGATCAATTCCTCTGGGACTTGGGGTTCATATCTTGTTTTAGATTTTAAGATCCTAATCAACCACTCCCATTTGTAAAAGTTATACACGGTTGCAATGGTTACACATATCCAAAAGTTTAAAAGCAAGGGCAAAAATCCTTCCAGCTACACAGCATTTAAAACCAGAAGGAACAACTGTCCATTTCAGACTCTTCTGGACTACAATAAGTAAAATTCTCTTCAGGCCCATGTATAAACAAGAAATGCAGCAGAAATTTTGCAGCAGATAGTTTTATCAGGGTCAGGTGCGAAAATAAAACATCTGCAAAAATCACTGCAAGGACAAAAGGAAGGCAAGAAATAAAGTATAAAACACTGCACAGGAACCCAATGGTTTCTGGTGCCGCAGGGAGAGAAAAACAACAACCAGGCTAGAAATTTTACTTTATCTTTTATGACAATTTCACCATATTTCCAAATCATCCAAACGGTTTAAACCCTGATAAGAAGAAATTAACTAAATCTATTTAATTAGAGAGGTCGGATATTTTGTAAGGATAGCAGAATGAAAATGAAAACAACTTTGTGTTTCAAAAGGAGCCATTTATCGCAACTCCACTAAAGCTCTTTATAACAGCTGTAACTCTAGTAGACTTGAAGTAGCCATAAAACCCTTACCAACAACCAAAGAGGAAAAAAACCTCAGGCTGGCTGCCAACAAACAGAGAGGACTTGGGGGGTGGAGGTGGGGGCACGGGGGCTACGTGCGCAGCCATTTCTGAGAGGACCCGTACTAATTCATCGGATGCAAGCGTATCATGAAGGATAAGATCTGGGAACACAGAAAAGTGGTGCAAAAGGCAGGAAAAGGGAAGGAAAACAGCAATTTCCTATTAAATATTTACAGCGCCGGCTAAATAACAGAATAAAGCCATTTACCTTTCAAGATATAGTGGAAGTAAACAGAGCGTGCAGAGAGTCGAGAGCTCGTGTTTTTCTTTTTTTCTTTTTTTTTGAAACTAAGTCGGAGTTAAGTGATTTAGCAGCTGCTGCGGCCATCCTGAGACACAAGGCAGACAAGAGGGCAAAAAGTCAACAAGCAAAGAAAGTTCAACCCTCGAGGCACTCGTGATGCATTAGGAGGAGAAAAGGAAGAAGAAGACAGGCCAGATTCTCAAATTTAAACAGACTCCGTGAGAGCGATAGCGTCCACGGACTGGGGGAAATGGCTTGTGTCTGGGACGAGGAAGACATCAAACCGGCGTTTAAAACCTACAGCCTTACTGCAGCGCTCCCCTCCCTTCGTCATAACCTAGCAGAAACCTCCCTACCCGCCCCTCCCTGCCAAGACCACATCTGCCTCTTCTGTGGCCCTCCCTGTCGCCTGTGACTCCTCAGTCCCTCCCTTCAGCAACAAGAAGCCCTTAAAACACACACACACAAAGGCGTCTGGTTTGCATCAAATGTTCCTAATGACCTGGTGTTCGCCGCGCGAGGCCCTCTGCGACGCTCGCCACTTCAGACAGACCTAAGTAATGCTGCAGTTCAGGGCGAGCTTTTGTTCTCTTGTAAACAAAACAACATTGATTAGAAAGGACAATATCTATGTGAAGCTTCCCTCAGAAGATGCAGGCGAATAAACTCAGACATCCGAGGGGAAGGGCGACTTGCAGGGGCAGAGGATGAGGAGGTGGGGGCCCATTTTCTGGGTTTTTTTTTCTTCTTTCTTTTTTTTTTTACATTTTTAATAGCTTCTGAAAAATCTCTGTCACGGTCACCGCCTGACGATTGTGGAAAGGTTTCCTTGGGACAGAAAAACGACCAAGTCGGAAAAAGAAAAAAAAAAAAACACTTTTAAAGCTCGAATCCCCAAACATGTTTGTTGACCTTATTGCACTTGTCTGCACAAGTCCCCGAGCAACAGCCATTAGTCTTCTTTGGGAGGAAAAATAAATAAATAAAAAAAAAACAGAACAGAAGCCTTAGCTGGCATTATCGTTAATCCACTTCAAAGCATCTAAACATGCGGCAGCTCATGAGGGTTGCCTAAATAGCTACTTAAGTTTTCGCTCCCATAAGTTAAAAAATGTATCTATGCGAGTGCATTGTCGCTTTAAGGGGGAAAGGTGTCACCTAAGACGCCTGAAGAGGCAGCAGTGACTTAATGAAGTTGTTTCTTACAAATGTTCCCATTTCAAAATTCCACACCTCTTGCGTTTGGCTTTTACAACAGCATTAATCAATTTTATTTATATTGCCTTTTTTATGTCAAATTGAGATATTAAAGGGCACATTCACAATCACAGGACAAACTTGTACTGGCTTCGCCTCATATTATGATACTTGTGTACAAACATTTTTGAGTTACAGTTCAAATCTGTTATATTAAGAAAATCCTGGGCTGGTTATCAAACATTAGATAGAGGAAATGCGTTAAGGCTAATTGATGGGGTGTGCACGAGACTGACATGACACTGTCATCAACATGACATAGCATCTGTCATGAACAAGTCTTCGTGAATATTGTCATAAAGTGAGATTCGGTAAATAATGACCATTTTAATGCAAATATGCATTGAAAGTTGCATTAAAAGTATCA
Source organism: Poeciliopsis paucimaculata (assembly GCA_903067055.1). Classification (NCBI taxonomy): domain Eukaryota; kingdom Metazoa; phylum Chordata; class Actinopteri; order Cyprinodontiformes; family Poeciliidae; genus Poeciliopsis; species Poeciliopsis paucimaculata. The sequence goes on along the minus strand of CAEGAD010103274.1, from coordinate 24,339 downwards.
ACTTAGCATTATTTGGCAAATAATTACATTTTTATACAAAATGGCATTAAAACTTACATTAAAAGTCAATTAAAAGAGTCAGCCTTGCATTAAAAGAGTCATTATTTACCGAATGACACTTTATGATAACAGTCGTAAACATTCATGAAGACTCCATCATGTTCACGACAGGTGTTATGTTTATGACAGTGTCATGTCAGTCTTATGCACACCCCTTCAAATAAAGTGTTACCAAAAACACTAACTCTACATATTCGCTTAAGTGGAAACAAGGGGTGCACCGATTGCAGTTTTCAGGCCCATTGACGATTACCGATCTTTACCTGATGGTTCTGATTTTGCTTATAATGAGTTTTTTTTTTATGTCTGAAATGTTGCTACATATGGCAAGAAAGTCGCTGAGTTGATAACAGTGACTAGGGTACTATCGCTAGCTGTAAACATGCAGACATGGCCTTGCGGGTGGGTCTGTCAGGCTGATACTTAGACCTTTGCTGAGGCAGATGAGATCGGTGCATAAGATTGGTTGAACATGCAAGCATCAGCTGATCACAGATCTCCCTAAATTAAGAAAATCAGGGGCCAGTTTATTGTATAACGCTATATGGAAACAAGTTGAAATTTCAATGTTTTGCTTGTCCAATTGTGAGTGTACCATCTCAAATAAACTTTTCCGTTCACTTTAACAGTGAGAAATAGCAGTGAAATGAGTACGTTTAGCTGTAAGCAACTCAAAACCAAAGTGGTTGATAAGTGGGACAAAAAGCTTCAAGTTGTGATGCAGCAAATGAAAGATACGGGCCATCTTCTAAATATAATTACAACATAAAAGACCATTTTTCACAAGTTTTGATTTTTATCATGCACTTGCTGAGAAAAAGAAAATGTCTAGACAGTTTAAGTTTTTTCATGCCTAATAATCCATCCATCATCTGACACGCTTATTCTTGAAGGATTGCCAGGGGGAAGGTGCCAATCTCCAGCAGTCAGTGGACCAGAGCTGGCCAATTCATCGCAGGGCAACACAGAGACACACAAGCATTCACACACATTCATATATGCCTATTAATATGTTTTTTTTTTCTCTCCAAACTCATTCAGAGTAGTGGGTAAGTACTGAAAACAAATTCAATGTTTTTCCAGATTTTTACCAACTGGACAGGAATTAAAGTTATTAAGAAAATGTAGATCATTTATCTATGTCCAATTTCTTGGGAAACTTTAGAATCGCCCTTGTTTTCACAAATAGAGTAAAGATTTCACAAATCACCAACTTTGTTGATATTTTTCCTCCAAAGCAGTATTTTACTGTGGGTTCCATTTTGTTTATTAAACATCGTGGAAATCAAGCACAATGCAGAAAGCGCTAGAAATGGCTTAAAAATATTACCTTTAGTTTTTTTCTCAACAGATCCGATTTCCGGTTTCAATCAAAAAAATTTTTTTCTAGCTTTCTTTTCTAAATACGAAATTACACATGATGGGAAATATTTTCAAGAAGTGGCTTTTATTTCAATCTTCCCTTCTCTGAGTTATACAGTGGAGTATAAAGGTCAGATAACAAGAATTTGTTTAATTACGAGAATATAGACAGATAGAAGCAGAATAAAGGCGCAATTCTTACCAGAATATAGAAGAACATCCTAAAATTACAAGAAAAAGTTGTTTTAATGACATAACAGCTTTGGTGGTTTTAGCTTTGGTAGTTTTAATGACATAACAGCTTTGGTAGTTTTAGCTTTGGTAGTTTTAATGACATGACAGCTTTGGTAGAGAAAAACGCTGTGACCAGCAAGGTCACAGCGTTTTTCTCTTCAAAACAGACTCCATCTATTAAAGCTTTATTCTCATTATTTCAACTTTATTGTCAGGTGGCTTTATTATTCCTAATTTAAAATAAATAAATAAAAACCTTACCCAGGCCCCAATATTCTGTCCTACAGCTGACCTGAATTCAAAGTCAAAATAAATAAATCCTGGAAAAAGCACTTGTCAAACAAGATGTAGGCCCTGCGAGTGCTGACATCACTTTGAACTATGGACCCGCAAGGACAGCAATGGTGGAAAAATAAATCACAATTCTCCAAAGATTGAATTGTGAAAAACCAAAAGTTTGATTAATGGATAAAATAAACGTACTGCCCATCGTACTGCATGGTTTCGGACAAATATTCTGATGTAAATCAAATACTTGAAGAAAATACTGCCTGCTACACAACCAGGAGTCTCATGTGTTGTCACTGGTTTCGTTAAAACTACAATAATAAGATATTTCCAAATTTAGAAGGTTTGTACGCAACAGCTCAACGCTGGGATCCTTTTGAAAATGTCAAAAAGTTATGTTAATTCTCAACCAATCACATTAAAGAAATGCATTGAATTCTATATTTATATAATTCAATATGCACAGACACAAAGAAAGGGTACATAGATTTCAAACCTGCTGATCGCTTAAGATCCTGGTTTGGTTACACATCTGAGAGTGTGCATGTGGTAGGGAGGGTGGGGAATGGTGGGAAGCGGGTGGCATAGAGGCTGAACGATGAGCGACCTCATTTAGACAAAGATTTATGGGCTCAGGTGAAGCTTGGGACACTTTCACATCTCTGCCTCCTATGAAGCCAACCCAGATGAGCAGACCTTTATAAGAGCGCTTAGAAGAAGCATGGCAGCGCCATAAAGAACGTTCACATCTCCGAGATGGAAGAAACTACTACATCTGCCGTGCCCTTACAGAACACGCATTCAAAATATTTTAAGTGGATTGTTTTTGTCTGGCGCCATGAATCCTTTCAACTTAAGGAGGGTGGGAAAGGACAGGTGTCTTTCTCTAAAAGTTGCTCATCTGTATTTACGCAATTAGAGCAGCAGTCAGTCATTAAACAGAAAGATTAATGGCTTATGATCAATGCTGCTCAGGGGAACTGAACCCGGACTGGGCAAGAGGCACTCTTCTTCCCTCCAGATCTTCCTCATCTGCAAGGAAGAGAGGGAGCACTCTGTAAAAAGTCTCCATTACTAATTAAAGAATATTTCTTCAGCAGAGATGAGGAGGGGGGAAAAAAATGCTGGACTACACCCACGGGCCAAGACGGTACGCATGGCCGAGTCTCTGCGCTATGCCAGCCAAAGGAGATCCATCAGAGAGAGACCAGGAGAAGGAGATGGAGATCGAGCGGGAGGAAAAGAGGAAAGCACAGGGTGGTTTCGCAGGGCAGGAGATTAGCCCTGGAAAATCGATCCCCAAGCAGAAAAGCCATTGGCCACTTTTTTCCCTCCCAGGAGCCGGGTCCAGGTTTATCAACACATCAATCTCGGCCGTTACGTGCCAAAGTTTCAAAGATGTCTGAAACGGGCGGAGAGGAAGCGGCGCCACTCCAGAGCTAAGGTTAACCAAGTGTGTCTAATTGTTCTTTGATGCACATCCTCTCGGCTTGGCAAGCCCCGTGGATGGGACACACACAAGCCTCCCGATTCTGGACACACTTTGTTCATGCTGACGGCCGGGCGATGTGTAGAGAATGTCATCTTTCTGCCCGACTTTCACAGGTTGTCCGAGTCGATAACGCTTGGGAATTCCAAAGAGCGAGTGGCGTTTCTCCTTCCTGAATCCTTGCCTGGAGTTGTGGGGAGTGTTGACGTTCGTTGGACTCTGGCGCTTGTGTATTACATCATCTCATGACTGGGTCGTTGTGGTGTGTGTCACCGCTTCTGCGACTGCTCGAGGAGGCAGCATATGTCATAGCACTCTGTGCGACGGGATTACAGGTGCCGAGTCGGGCCTTTACAAACCAGATGTGGTGACGTTTCAACTAACATTTACCACAGTTTTTATTACACAGTCTTCCAACGACGCCACATTAGGGCAATTGTAGAAGGGGAAAAAAAGATTCCGAAAAACTATTTTTTATTTATTTTTTTTAAAAAAACCGAACAGTTACGAGTTTCAAAAGCCATACATTTTTGGAATAAATATTTATAAGAAGAAATTTCTAGAACATTTCTGAGCTTTCTTTTTCAAGTTTTTGACTTTTGGAGCTCAGAAATGTCCTTGGACTTTGGCGGTAATTTACTCCCTTTGTTCTATGTACTATGGCCCTAATACGCCGTCATACCTTTCAGCTGATGAAACATCTCTTGTTCTACAATTACATCCGTCAGTTGGGGGAGCAGCTCCTTTTTAACATGTTCGGCGTTTAAGTGGAGACGTGAAAACACACCTGCCACTTTGAGAAACAGGACCGCTGAGCATGCATGAACAGAAGCTCATCAAAGTGAGCAGAGAGGTTTACCAGTGTGTTTGTTGCCAAAGAAGCTTCCTTGTCAAGTATTCCTTCCACAAATGCTGTCCTTTAAGGGCACTTATGAAACAAGCCATTACAGAGGCACAAGAGGGTTGGAATTCCTGGTAAAAATTGTGTAAAATGCCTGTATTTCTTTGCAAGAATAACAACTCGCTTAGAAATTTTTTTGGAGAATTTATCATCTGAGTATATTCACTGAATGAGGAAAATAAAAAAATCAGAAGCACTCAAAAGAAACACTTTGGATGAGGTAATAACATTGTAACATGATACAAAGCTCAAAAACGTCAATTTTAGAGAGAATCTGTTCTGCATGACCAGGTGGTCGATGAGGACGAAAATTATTTTAGGGGAAGATTTTCACAGACAAAATTATTGTTTTTTTTCTTTTTGGTACAACAAAGTATTTCTCCATCAACCATGTTTCATTGATTAAACTCGGTTATATACAGGAATTGATGACACATGCCCAGCAAAGAACAAGAAAAGACAAAAACAGCTTGGGGATTAGACACTTGACCAAACCTGCTAAGAGATCACAGACTACAAGATTTATCAGACAAATTAAAGTGAATTGAGAACATGAAACTCTTGAGAGGGTGACAGTTTGAAGGTACACGCATACCAGTAGGTGGTGGAAATGAAAGTTATTCTCTACTCGCTCAGTTATGCATTTCAAAATTGTGCAATGAAGATATTATTGTTACAGTAAAGTAAATGGGCCTCTATACAGCAGGTGTCCCAGGGACAGATTCAATTTGTGTATAATTACTAGGACAACTTAAACATCTGACCTGTCTAAAATCTTAAGTGTAACAAAAGGAACTAAACTTTCTACTTTTTGATGAGAACTGCAATAGAAGACGGCATTATTTTAAGCCTGGGATGGCAACAAACTGGGACATGTCAGTGTATGCTCACATTTGCTGTCAGCAAACATCTGCATTCTTAAAGCAGAGCTTCAAATTTTTTTTTCTGCTGCAGTGAAAGCAGTTCAATAATTTTCTGCTGAAATATCATCAAAGAACAGAAAGGAGGAAAAAAAGACATAGAAAAACCAGGCTGACCTGGAAGAAAGTGAAACTTTCAGTCAACATGCCCTGCACAGACTACTGAAATATGCCCTTTGGAACTAGATGTTCCGCCCTGAGGTGCAAGACAGAGCCCCTTTTATTTCACCCTTGATTCAAATGCACAGAGGAAAGTCATGACACAAACAAAAAAAAAAAAAGGGGTGGGAGGGAGAGAGAACTTGTGAACTTCACTAAGTCACAAAACCTACACATAATCCAGAGACTACGCACAAAAAGACAATAACCAATTACAAACGATATAAAAAAAAAAAAGTTTAAATAGAGCTGCCATCATCAGCTTCTATCCCCTTCCATCAACGTATGGATCTCAAACAATGTTCATCAAACTAGCGGAGGAGACAGTCGGACCCAACCCCCACTTCTTCTTTTGCAATCCCAGGAGATTGGCTGCAGCGCGGAGCAATGAATACATGTGGGGACTCCGGTGACCAGAGTAGAAATGGCGCGGCGATAAAACGTTACAGGCAGCAGATGACTGGCTCTTCCCTTTGACCTTCCCTGTTTCGTCCAATCATTTTTCAGCCTTACTAAAAAAAAATAATAAAAAAAAAAATAAAAAAAATACGTTTGTCTTCGACTCATTGAGGAGATGAGAACATCGCTTGAATTTGTTGCAAACTGTACAGTGGTTGATTCACAGTGAAGGGGAAATTTGTGCATCGTTAAAAAAAAGGAGGGGGCCAGGGGGAGCGGCTATTTATCTTTCATGTCGGATGCCTATGGTCAGGAGAAGGATTGGAGAGATCATTTGCATGAGAATGCATGCCTATGCTGAACTGGTAAGATGGGGGAGGCAAGCTGTTTAATTCAGCAGCAGCGCTCGCTTGTTGGGGATAATTCCTGTGCATGGCCAGGGGAAGATTAGAATTGGTTTTCTCGTAATGTCGGAGCGAGCAGGGCGGGTCGTCCGGCAGCGTAAGAAGAAGAGGGAGCTCGATGGTTTGTTCCCCGCGCTGCTCCTTCAATGGTGATTAAGAGCCCGACGTTAAAAGATCCCTCAAGTTTTCCGCCCTTCGCTACTCCCATCTCTGTGGCTCCCTCCTTCTCTCCCCCAGAGAGCGGGGGATTACTGACACACTGGTACGCACAAATGGCACTTGCTCAAAATTAAAAGACTTTCACAGGCTGCTAATCTAATGAGGGTGGAAGAGGGTGGCGGGGAACAAGCAAGTGCCATTTCAGACGCCCAAAATAATAATAATAATAGTAATAAGAAGAAGAAGAAGAAGAAGAAAAAGAAAAAGGAAAAAAAAAAGGGACAAGGGTGGATTTTCATGTTTACCGCCAACAGTGCCCGAAACGGTAAAAAGAAGCTGCAAAACGTAAGAGGAAGCGCCAGAACTCCTGGGAGGTAAGAAGAAACTCAAAATAATAGTAATAAAAAAAGCCATGGACCAAGTGGTGAAACGTGTGTGGCAGCAGGAAGACATTTCACATCCTAACAAAGTTTAAAGATCATTTATCAACCTGGATCTCCTCAGGAAAAACATTTTAGGACAATCCGTCCATAACCTCCTTCTGATCTCTAATACAAAATGCGAGAATCTGTAAAGGTTCAATATTGGTATTCTAGAATATTAGTTAAAACCTGTCCAACCGCAGAGCGGTGTAACACTGACTGCTCTGTGCCACCCCATCTGGCCCCAATATAAATAAATAATGGCAGATAATGACAGTGAAGCTCCTTAAGGCTCATGAACTTAAGGCAGTAATAAATACATTAATAATTATTTAACAAGCTAACAAATAACAGGAAATCAAAGATTCTTACCCTCATCTATTGAACTGAACACAGCTGTTTCCAGTCTTCAATGGATTTTGTAGGAACTAAAGTGAGTATTTGCAACATCTAGTAGCAGCTAATGTTGTTAGCATTAGCTGCTGGGCAGGTAGTCAGATAAGATAATGTGTCATTCCGTTAATGAGAACAAAAACATGTATTATAATACGTCTTTCTTGACCAGTTATAAGACACATTGGTGCTCGGTTCACATTCACTAGCTTCTGCTTGTTAGCTAGTTAGTGAGCACACGTCTTATGTTAATTTAATTTTAAACCCGGTAATAGCAACTAAGGCTGCTACATATATAAAAATATCTGTACGCAGCTTCACCGTCACAATAAAACCACTTGGACTGCTATAAATATAAGCTGATTACATGAAGTTAAGTACTGCACAGTCACTCTCTCTCTATACCAATGATATATTTGGTGATGCTTGTTGTTTAACGTAGCAGAAAATGTTTTAGGAAGGCATCTAAATGTTCTGCTGAAGTCATTAAGAAACCAAACAAAGCTGGTTTCTTTAATAAAAACAGCAAATGAAGTCAGATGCAACTTTTTCAATCTAGCTCAGTTATTAAGGAGGAAATAACGAAGCTCATTTTTCCCCCTTAGTATCTGGACAGACAACTTAATATCTAGGGCTGATGTTTGCAATGAAGCAGGAGCACCTTAACGCCTGCAAGTATTTGATTATTTATCTAAAGCAGGAGTGTCTACAGTGCGGTCTGGGGGCTATTTGCGGCTCATGGACCGATTTTGTGCGGCCCACGACTCCAATTCAACATAATGCCTGCTGCCTCCCACAGCACATGTGTTTGATGCAGACTGAGACGTTTTATTTTTAACTAGGGCAAAATTATCACAAAAATTAAAATCTTACTTCAGAAATGTTGACTACTGCACAAAGTATTCAATACTCAGGCTTCTTGTATTCTCTTGTGAGGACTCCATATATCCAGCACACTTTGACGCATTCAAATCTACTTTTAACAAATTTATTAAACTTGGCTATACTACTTAATACAAAAGTAGCCTAGTTCTTGTTTTTATTGCTCAAAATTGACAAAAAAAAAATACAATTATTTTTAGTGGAGAGCTTTAGAGATTCACAAATTGGGCCCTCTCTTTTAGAGGCAAACCTGCAAAACCTTTTTAAAGTTTTGAATCAACAACAATTTACACATCACTAGCCATTATAAAAGTATTTTTTTTAAAAATAGGAGTGCTTTACTCATATTAAAAAAAGCAATGCAACTTAGTTTATTGTCAAGTATGTTTAAAAAAAGAGTCTACATTTTGTTTCTTTTTCCGTCAATCTTTTCCCGTTTTTATTTTGGCCCACGCGTCATTTTGAAATGTCAATTTTGGCCCATTTGACAAAAAGTTTGGACACCCCTGATCTAAAATTAGATCGTCCATCGTCACATAGACAAAAAGATTTAAGAAAGATCCTAAAAATTTGATCTATAGTTAGGAGGAAAGAAAGTAGTACACCATCCACATGGGAACGACTTAATCTAAAATATTGAGACATGGTAAAAAACACACAGGGCTCCTGATGCAAAGCATTTCAGACGTTGCTCAAAGAAAACACTGCGTTGTAAGTCAGGCCAGCGGTCAATTAGCTATTTTCTATCAACAGAACACTCGAGATACATTTCTCCTTTCCAGCGCTTGTGGAAAGCACAGCAGCATCTCCAGCAACCTGCAAATTAAGATGCTCCATAACACGTCCTCCTGCTTGAAATGAAGCCCACTCCATCAGAGGGGCCCGAGCCAACCGCTTCAGGTTATTACCAGCACCCGTTAGGCTTGAATGAGCCGCCCATCGCAGCCTTCAGCTCCCAATCTGAGAGTCCACTTCAGGCACAAAGTCTCATAATGAAGGGGGGGCAGAAAGGGGGTCGCAGACAGGCTGTGTGTGACTCAGGATGCAAACTTTCATCTACATGCCAGAAAATGTGCATGAAGACAGCTCCTCCCCCCCCAAACACCACCACCAATCTTCCACATCTCATGCGGCTCTTAGGAGGAAAAAAAAAGCAGAAAGCAGATAGCTGATGCGTCGGCCTCGTTTCTGCATGGCTGCCTGTGCTGAACTGTACTTCTCCCTCAAGTAATGATTGCCCACCTATTCCTCTTCTGAAGAGCCGCAGCGCCTGGCTCTACGTCTGCTTCTGTCGCGCCAAGCTAGAATGCAGAGTGTCGCGAGCATGCAGGCGAAACGGCACAGCAAGTGGCCCGGTGTCTGCGAGGAACCCGAAAGGCCCTGCAGATGTTGGCACCGGCAGCCAGGTCGGCTAGATTATCAGTCAGCTGATAGGGTAAAGGCGGTATTAGATTACACGGATAACAACACTTCCTTATTGCTCTCACTTACAGGGCGTCCGACCTGACAATCACCCTCTCGAATCATTTTTTTCTTTTTTACGGCGCAATCAATAACAAATCCTGACATCATGTTCAAGTGTTTCCTTTATAAAAGTACTGAGCACCACACTTGGGAAAAGGGAAATAAAAACTTTCCCTTTTTATCTTTTACAGCCATCATTCTTTTATAGGCCTATAACCTTGGGTGAATCTACGAACGTTTCACAGGTAAGAAAGTGAATTTTCTAGTCATACTTTTTTTCTTTCCTTGTTCTTGCAGCAGCAGAATAAATTATTTCCTCTTAAAGGGCTATTTTTTTTTTCTTCTCCCCCCCTAAACTACCCCGTTTCATCAACCTCCATTATTGAGAAACTGCAGCCACCTTGGGCATCGCTCTGTAAGCCTCTATAAAAGCGAAGGGGAACGGTCTCCACTTACCTGCGAGCTCGTGGTGGATCAGGTTGGCAAAGTTGGGGTCGTCCCCCCACCAGAAGAGCCACAGCTCCCTCCAGCCCTGCCGCTGGCTGCGCCGCCACACGCTCAGCACGTCGGCCTTAAGGCAGCGGCTGAAGCTGCACAGGATGGGGTCCTCCTCCGTCACCGGGAAGAGGATGGGGGCGGAGGTGGGACCCTGCCACACGAACTTCTTCCATTTGATCCCCGTCAAGTCAGCCTGCAGCCGAGGGGAGAGAGGGAGGAAAAGACAGTGAGAGGGGAGGATTTGCTGGTGTACAATTCAGCACCTTTTGGGGGAGAGGCGAGTAATGAAGCAGTTTTTACAAAAAAAATATTTCTCTTTGATGGGGGAGCAATTCCTATGAGTAAATATGATTATTCCTGTGAAAAAAAGGGGGGGGAAGCTAGACAAAAATGGTTCTTAAAGTGCCTTGCAACATATGTTAAATAATTTGTTATTGTTATATGTCATGGTAACAAATTTTGACTGGAAGACACACAGCCTCAGAAATTATTACGATGAACGATTATATCATCATTTTCACACCGATTTTCAAGTAATATGCTGAAAATGGCATAATAAACATGAACATTTATTGCTGAAACTGGAAGACTTTTTTTTTTAAATATCCAAAATAAATAAAACACAACAACCACAACCAGTGGACGAATTAGAAAAAAACACCACACACAACCAAAACAGATTAGAACGTTTCTGTGAATAAAACAGGCCAGTTAATTATTGGACCGATACCGATTTGTGAAAAACCAGCCGATGTCGATTTATTGTGTATTCCTAGTTAAATAACTCTTTATTAATTAAATACATTCTTAAGGTAAGTGGATGCTAGTAATTTAGTAGCATCAGAGAAAATGGGAGTAAAGGGAAAGGAACGGCATACTTTACAGATTTTTAGTTATCAAAAGTAAAAATAAGAACCACATATAAGATTGATTCCTTTTATAATTAAGCATGGACTTATGTTGGCTAAGTAAATAAAAGTTAAGAAAGAAAAAACTTTTTTATTATTATTTTTTTACTTCTATAATGCGAGGCCAGACTTTAGAAAGGGCTTACAGGGGCGGTCGCCCAGGGCCTCAGTTTTTAAGGGCAGCCCACAGATTTTAATGTTCTATTTTTTTTTTTTTACCAATTTAAAAACAAACATTGTTCTTCATATGCAATTCATAGGCCCAAATCAAATGAGTTGTATTGTATTAGATTTTTTATGAACATAATATTCAAGGGTTTTAAAACTACAGCGTTACAGTAGATTTCTTTGGGAACAACATCAGCTAGTGGACACATTAACCATCCTACTCATGTACAGGACTACCTATTACTGTACTGAAATTTGCATTGATAAAATGAGTTTTCATTAGTAGATAGGGACGCTAAAGCCTCAGGGGCCCACATCCTTGTAAATCCTGCCCTGCTACAACGTGACGAAAGTTCAGGGGTTCCAAGGAATTCACGAAGGCAATGTATTTGGAAGATTTTGTTCAGGACTGTTTAGGATTACAAGGAACAGAATGTTCAAAACACATCATGATGAAGTAGTTCTGGTTCGTATAGTTTCACTGCTTTTAATCCATATTATTGCCGATTGCTGGCAGTGGTGGAGTCTGCTTTTATGCAGAGAACCCAAAGGAGAAATCCTCGCAGGCACTAAATCACCAGCAGGGTTATTAAGTGTTAAAACAGGAACATTACGCCCCGCTGCTGGCTCGGGCTGCTGCTTATCAACCCATGTTTACCTAAACACACGCAACACATGCCGGCTACCTTAGAACACAAACGCGATGTCTTATAGGCACTCGCATGCGTTCCCTGCCTGCGTTTGTGGGCCTCGATTTATCCTTGTAGGCATTTCAACTAATCTGCAACAAGACGGTCTGTTCATTATGCAGCCGTTTAGTCTTGCTTCGTTCGGACAGACTGAGAGAGCCTTCCCGCTGTATATTCAACCAATTAATCCATTAATGCAGGGGGATACCTTAACTCAAGTTCAAACGCATCGAGCGTGGAAATGATTACTTGTGGTTGTGGCGAAGCAGTGTCTTTCGCCTGAATAGGGATAAGATAGGAAATTTGTGGCGGAGGTGTACGCCGTTAGTCATCAAACTGGACGTAAGGTGGCCCTCAGAAACAAGTTGGTAGTGAAAACCACAAACTTTCTAGTCTATTTTGAAGCCTAGTTTTGTCTCTCCATTCCCCATAATTAAGGCGTTTTGAGTTAAGAAACCTTAAAAAAAGAAGAAGAAAAAAAAAAGTCTTATCTCTGGTAACAGAAAGCTGAAGGATTTACTCTAATTTAAAAGATGTGAGCTGAAGAAAAAAAAGAACATTTTAAATAGAGAAGCACAAAGCAATCAGATGGCTTCGGCTTGATCGGCGTCTTAAGAGGCGAAAACTCAAAAATCGACTTTTTTTGATCATTAAACACACCATGCCGTGTCGCACAGAGAACACTCTTGGGTGTGGAAGCCGTTATCGACTGAAGAACCCAAAGTTAGCCGTTTTCGATATGAGTTTCATGTTTAAGAAGAAAGTCGGAAGAGACATATTTGAAAGGCAAACATATTTCCTCCAACAAGTCAGCATATGTCTATTGAGGCTGACAGAGAGTAAGCAAGATTTCCTGTTAGGGATGGCCATTTATTGTATTGTTTATTTTTTATTGTGATAAAATATAAATTCTATTTAATGATGTTTAAAAAAAAAAAAAAACTGTCCGTATTATTGGGATTGTTAGCTTCTCTATTTTCTCTTTTTCATTGGCAGCATCAATAAATATCAATAAACTTGAACATACAATTTAGCAGTTACTGTGTAGTTTAGTGATACAAAATCACACTTATATAGCAGGTGACCTAAAGAAACGCATTTAAATTTTTTTTTCCAAGATGATTGCAGTGAGAGCCACTTAAAGTTTCCTAAAAAATAAGTAATAACCCGCTCTTAATGTCACTTTATTCATTATCTCAATTGTATCACAAAATAACGTGATAAAATTTTAAGTCCGTATCGCCAACCCCCACTTTCTGCAAATAAAAGAAAAGCTGAACAGACGGAGTTTTCAAACACGCTGCATTTGGAAATGATGGCAGGATTTGGTTGTACCCTTAATAAAGGAAGAATCTAGATTCCCTTGGAAAGTTGCTCCCCCCGCTGGTGTTGCAAATTGACAACTGCTGTTAGGAGGAAGCGATAAAATATCCCAATATTTTGTGGAATTTATTGTGAAAATGACAAAAGCAACAAAAGCAACAAAAGAAAAAGTTTCTTTGCCGTCTTTTTTAAGTAGCAGTATGATTCACTGCATGACGGCGCAATGACAGCCCCAGTAAGACAAAGACTGCTCTTAAAATACCCGCTGCTCTTACGTAGAAAAGTGTGATTTTTATCACTAAGGTACTAACTGCAAATGAATTTAATCATGTTTTTCAATTTGTGGGTATTTGTTGCTGCTCCCATAGAACCAACAGCGGAGAAAATTGCAAAATTAAAAATTCAATACAATCCAGTTTTATGGAGTTTTCAGACACCATTAACTGGAACTCATCATAATGCGAGTAAATTGAAATTCTTTTCATATAAAAATAGTCACAATAGTAACAAATGATAAATACCCAATCCTTAAGCAAAATTACCAATGATAAACTATTTATATGCCATTAGATTAATTACATAGATTTTAACATGATCACTTTTGTTTGTTGTTTGGGGGTTTTTTGTTTTCTTTTTTCATGCAAAAGTCTTGAGGCATAACCTTTGTATTTGTATATCTGGTACATCCGTAAATCTGATGAACAAGTGACGTGTGAACAGCAATGGACACTGAAGTCTTGGCCCACTGGAGGTTAATTTTTGCTAAAAGAAAATTTAAAAAAAATATATATATATTTTTTTTTTTTTTTTTAAATGATCTCTATTTTTTCAGTAATAAGAGAAATTCAACATTTTTTGAATTTCAAATTTTGTTAGTATATAGTTTTCAATTAAGAACAGACCCCGCAAAGAACTCTGTCGAAAAACATGTAATCGAATCCCACCATTAATTTGATAAAAACACTACTTGCTGTTTTTCAGCAGTATTATGTGGGTCAGAAGAGAAAAAGTTAAAGGGAATCCCCGAAGAGAACGCTACTTTTGCTGTTCTCGCAGTATTAACCACTCACATAAAATGCTAAAACTAGTTTAAAACGTAAACTACTGCCATTATTTGGCCGTTATAAAAACATTAGTAAAAATGTGTAGTAATGCTCCTCATCTCCCGTGACTACTGCTAAGATTAAAAAGAAAAAAAGAACGACCTCTCATTACACGGAGGCCAGCAAAAAGGATTTGGTATGCAGTTTCTAAATCTTGTCAAAAGAATTGACAAAAACACTTAACAAGTCAGAGGTTTGCAAAAATTGGTTACCAGAAAATTCTGTTCGATGCATTTCTCTTTTCTTTTTTTTTTCTTCTTTCTACCAAACACTAACCGAACATTGATCACAAATAGGAAAACCTCTAAACACATCACAACAGCGATGGCATTCCAGCTGTCTGTCAACCACCTTCCACACGTTGCTATCGTACGCATCAATCTTCACCAGAAAGATGTCAGAACTTTGATTCAGCTGCTCTACTTTAGGCATCAAACAAAACAAAGCAAATGTTTGCTTTGTACCCAACCCCAACGGCAGAGAAAAAAACAAAAACAAAATCTAAGTCAGGTTGCAATATATTCTTGCTCCACATATGAACACACCATAATTACACTACATGCATCAAAACGTGATCTCTGATGAGCGACCAGACTTCCTGAGGAATTCTAAAAATGCTGCCTACACGCAACTCGGGGGGGTTCAAACAGCCGAGGCGCGGCCTGAGTGTGATGGCAGCGGTGCAGTGAGCGGTTGGGCCCCGCTCTTTCCTGCTGGAGTGCGAGAAGCACCACTTTACACCTGCGCCGTGCTCGGAAACATCTGTGCTCACGATGGAAAGGGAGGGTGGAAACAACGGTTAACTGCGAAACCAGATTGTAAGCGGTGGAGACCGGCAATTAGAAGGTGAGCAACCCATATCGTCTTCACCACCGCGTCTGGACCCTCCTCTGTGTGTGTGTTTTATCTTATGGAAGGCTTTTTGTTCTTCCTCCCGCAAAAATTGGTTTTTACACTTGTATGTGCTGCTCAGGTGGGGGGAAGGGGAGAGCAGGAATCTAACAGTTGCAGAAGCCCTGAAAAAACAACAACAAAAAAAACTAACATTTAAATAGGAGTTTCGGTTTGTGCTTTCACTACTGCAGCCATTTTCGCTCTTAAAAGAGCTAGAAATCATTACACACAAAGTCCCTCTATTTCTGTCTCCGTACAATTATGAGTTTCGAGCCTTAAATTGTTCTCACACAACGACGACGATTAAGCGTATTAAACAGCCGAAGTTACTGACGAAGAGAAATTGCCAGAAAGATACCGCTTTCCCGTTGCTCTTACAGGTCAGATCTAAATGGCAGTGAACAAAAGTGGATACAGTTAGAGGGTAATTGCTTGACATTAAAGGATAATAAAAAAAAAAAAGCTCTTCTCGTATTTATATAGAAGATTAAAGGTCCCACCAGACAAACACTATGTCCTATTGTGAGTTCTCGCGTGTAAAAATGTTCAAGTGCATATCCACTGCAAACTCAATCTGAACTATTTGAGTACAGCAATTAAACTGCAGAAAAGTGTTAAAAGGGGGTCTTAAAATAATGTGTAAAAGGAAGTTATTGGCTTAGCAAAAAAAAAAAAAAAAAAAAAAAAAAAAAGAAAGGGAAAAGAAGAGCAAAAAAAAAGAGTGGATTTATTGAAATCTGCATGTTTTATTTAAAGAGAAGTACAGCTGAGTGGGGAATTTATTCCATAATTTATTTTGAACTGGATGTCAGATTTTATTTGGTAAATCTTTACACACTATAGATCAGAGGCAGATCAGGTGGAAAACATTTAGTGCAACCGGCGTTGCAGGTTGTCACTTTAATACAGATGCTTCCACTTCTTTAAACTAAATCTCTCAATGTATGGCTTTCTAACTATTAGGGGGATATGAAGTTAAAGTTTTATCGCAATATTTTGTGGTACTATTGTGATAATGATACGTGGTGATCAGGACTTTTTGTTGCTTCATTTTTAGGGTAACTATATGGCTGCCACTTTGTGTCACAACAGTAACAGCCCCACAAACACAAATGCTTGAAAAACATTCCTATTTGTCATATGTCTCTTTAGGACTCCAAGAAGAGTGATTTATGTCACTTAACTGTAAATTGTAACTGGATTTAATCATGTTTTGTAATTCATTGATGCTTTCATTGAACAAAAATGGGATAAACTTGTAAAACTAACAATGCCAACAGCAGCTCTAGCAGTGATGAATCAAAATTCTTACCATGATAAGAAGCGTATCACGAGAAACGAAGAGGAACAGCAAAAGTTAACAACTGATTTCCTTCCAGGAAAGTCATCAGACTGTCATACAGCAACTGTCTTCAGTCAGAGGCTCCTTGAGATTCGTTGTGAGACTGACTGCTTCTGGAAATTATTCCTGCCCAGGGCGAGTCTTTGAAGGTACTTAACTTTTAAACCTTAACTTGTAAGAGGTACAATGTATAATTATAAATATAGCACTGGCAAGTTCCCAAAGCACAATAAAACTCGTTACTATTGTTACTGTGTTAACAGTAACAATATGCACATTTGTTGTTTTTGGACGCAGAAATGCAACAATTATTCCTCCTGTCGTTAAAACAACATACATAAATTACTAGTTTTGAAAATGCTATATATAATAGTTATTTATCATATGAATTTTGGTATACTTAAAAAGAAAACAAAGGTGATCTTCAAATTTGCAACATTTCCACAGGATATTCTACTTTTTTTGTTGTTCTCAGCCAAATTTGTCTTATAATCTAGGGAAAAGTGAACAGTCTCCTTTCAGCCAGCTGAACAGCGGTGTGCAGCAACATGTGTGGATAGAATCAGCCCTCCATCTCTCTTTGCTCCAAGCAGAAGGAGGAAACTCTCTCTGCACACCCTTAAAAGTGACTTCAACACTTGAAAACAACATTGTTGCGGTTTGGAAATGGCAAATCTTAGCCTACCTCCTCCTGGCCAGTAATCAGCCCATCTCTCCGCATTATGCGGTCGGAGTTTCTCTCCTCTCCGTTTATCGACATGAAGCCAACTGATATCCACTTAAAGGACTTTTAGAGAGAGATCTGTTTTTGTTTTATTTAAGTTAAACTTCAAATGTATTTTCTGCTAAATAAAGACGTTAAAAAAATTTAAAAAAACAAAAAACAAAACATGGCTACACTGTACTAAACTCTGTCAACACTGACATTTGAACTCAGTGTTAAAGTTCCTCCTGTTTGCAGCCACCTGTTGCTGTCTAGCTGTCTGCTGGCGTTGCTCACTGCCTCCGCTGGATTTTTTGCTTTGTTGACCTTCCTTTCTGTATAAAAGTATGCAACTATACTTTTTTTTTTTCCCTTTGTCTAAAAATATACACGTTAAAAATCTACTTTCTGAAGTATATTGTTTTTAATGGCACGTCTAATTTAATATCCTTTAAAATAGTGGCAAGGCACTTCAACAGAAATTAAAACAATAACAAAAACGTTAAGCAGTTTAATGTGTCGTGCTGCTCCTGTCAGACATCAACAAGCTGCCTGTAATTATCCAGAGTTTTTACAGTGCGACTAAATGCATGAGTCAAGCAGAGAGAAAAAAAAAAAACTCAAACAAAACAAGAAAAAAAAAAAACAACTGATCAAACACAGTGGTAACCCGGAGTTTGACCCAGTTCATTGCAGGGATTTGGCTACTGTCGTAGCTAAAATACTGATTAGTGCTGCAGCCACAGCTGCTGCTGTTCGGTTGTTAACTCACAAGAGCAGCAGACCGCCCTCCTTGTCTTACATTACAGCTCTGGCCATGACCTTTTTATTATTATTATTATTTTATTTTTGGTGTGTGTGACCGTTTCTGGTGTTATCAGGACTGATGCATCTTTCCTGTGGCTGCTCTTGAAGGAAGCTACCTGAACACGCAACAAGTTGCCCTTACTCTGTTACAAAAAAAAAAAAAAAAAAAAAAACTTTTCCAGCTCTACACTTTGGAGATAAAACTAATACAGAAGATAATTTCAACTCACCATTGTAAGGTATCATTTATTACTGTTATTAATAATGTCACGTGATTCTACGCTCTACAGGAGGGACAAGCGAAACACAATATAGCAAAATGTTATGTTTTTAAAGGTCTCTCTCTCACTCACACACACACACATTCGGTTTGACGCTCATCTGACTGGACGTACAGGGAGTCAGTCTGTTGAAGTAGAAGTGTCTGTACCTCCTGTAAGAATTAGCAAATCTCCTCCAAAGTCATTTTTAATGAAATTTGTTCTCCTCTTCCAAGACTAAGCTATATAAGCATGAAGCCAGGTAAAATGTTACCACATGTTACTGCGGAAAGACTGAAAGTTTGTCTTCACAGTCTCCCACGGCGAAAAACGTTGGCTGAACGAGAGCGCTGAAAGCCTGTCGATGCCTGAGGAAAGACGTTCCACGACTAGAGATGTAAAACGAAGAAATCAGCTGTTAATCGGAACCGAACCAACCGGTCGAAAAGTTTCATTGTCCAGCGAAACTACCATAAGGAAAAACGAGGTTGCCCAACGATAAAACTGAACGTTATTACTGCGTGAAGAAGAGTCAACGTGAGCTACGTCCTGTGTTGTCGAGGTTTTGGATATCAGGGCAAGCACTTTAAATACATCAAAAAGCAGCAAGACGGAGCGCTCCATTCAAATTCAATTTAAAAACACTTCATTTATCCTTTAGGGAAATTAAATGTCATAGCTCATACCATCCAAGTATCTTCAGAGTCTTTCTGGAATGCGAAGCTGTGGACAGGAAGGATTTTTGCTAGTAGTCAATCTTCCGACGAATCTGAAGAAGCCTCTCAATGAAGACTGTTGCTGTATGACAGCGTTATGACAGCTCAATTTCCAGAAAGTGGAGACGATATTCCACGGTAGCATGTGCAGTGGATGACGCCATTGGTTGTTAGAAAGCACTGCTAATCCGCCTCATTTACTTTTGTCACTCCTCTAGCTCTTTGTCAGGGCGTGTGGTTAGAAAGCCAAGTAGAAACACGACGGAGTCGAGGATTTGATCCTTGTCCATTGTGACAGATGGAAGATATCATTTGAACTTCCTCCATCTCTTTTTCAACTCCTATTGGATTTGGGGGTCAAAGTTCAGGTACGATTTGAATTTCTGAAATGCTAATTAGCTGATCCCTGTTGTAAAAGAAATACTTTGTTGCCACAAAAAAAAAAAAAAAGCAGCGCAAAAATCCTTCCAGCTACACAGGATCCAACATCAGAATAATTGTCGCAATGTGTAACGCCTCAACCAAAAAAAAAGAAAAAAGTTATAAACAGAAAGAACCAACACGCTGCCACCAAGAGCGACGTAATCCTATAATAACATCATCTGCAATTCATGACAGCAGAGATGCTCAGATCCATGAATTTTCTGATCCGAACAGGATATATGTGCCGATACCGATATTGCTGTTACCCCTGCGATTTGTCCACATATGTAAAATCATATTTGTATTCACAAGGTCAGTAATTACATAATAAACCTCAACAAACCGTCTTTCTATGAGGATAAACTCTGATTTAAAATGTTGGATCTGAAAAGTGCCGCATAAACAACATAAATAACGCTGGGATCCGTGACCCATTTTGTCCTGGATTATGCTGGGATTTGAACTGTTGGCCAGATGGATACTGGTTCAGACGAGACTAGATTGGGACCCAAATTGTCCCAATCTAGTCTCAAAAATTTATGCAAACAATATTATTATTTTTTTATTGTTTGTTAGCAGAGCAAGCAAAAGCTAATTTAAAAATTCAAACTTCGATCACTGTGTTTTAAAAAGTGGCAAAAACTTGTCTTGCAGTACTCTTACGCTCACAGATGCGTGTGACGTCTCTTTTCCAAACATAAATATGGATACTCAGTTAGGGAGGCTAGAAAACCTGCTTTATAATGCTGTATTTTATATTTTTCAAGCAAAACTAGAATCGGCTAAAATTGATCCCAGTAGGTCAAAGTAAGGGAGGACATTTATCGTATCGTTTATCTTTTATCAGGATAAATTTCTTATAAGAATTGTGGCGATACATTCCAATTGAACACTTATTTACATGATTGCTGTCCAAAAGAGGCGCGTTACAATTTTTTTTCCAAGAGCATAATTTTGTGGGGTTGATATCCGTGTCGTGAAGTCACATTCTTGCATAATGTTACCTAAAAAAGAAGTCATAAATTGTTCTTTTCACTTTTATTGTCATTGCAATAGTACCACGAAATATCGTGATGAATACTTTAAAGTCCGTCTCGCCCACCGATAGGTCAAAGGTTTACAAGCTGTAGTCTGCTTGGTGCATGTCTATTTAAGTCAACCTATTGCTTTTAGCTACTACAGCTGAGTTTCCTCCAATTTTATGCACAAAAAAAACAAAAAAAAACACAAATTCTAGATCAAAGTGTCCTTAAATCCCCCTGAGATCAAAACAGAAAAAAAAAAAAAAAAAAACAGCATGCCACAACTCTGCACCCAAAGATAGCTTTGCCATCTGCAGTTGCGCTGTTTGTATTTTCTAAATAAATTAGCTACAGTTACAAAAAAAAGAAAAATATATAGAGTGCCAAAGATTCCTGAGTATTTCCTTCCAACAGCCCTGCTTCCCAGGCTGTGTGCATGAGTGTTCCTCAGACATTTCCAGCCCTGTGAATCAACACGACGTCCTCGCTTCTTACTAAATACTCAGGTATGTGGAGCAACTGCTCGGGAGAAGCGTCCTGGGCGGCGTGGCCAGCACCAGTGGTGGGGAGTTTTTCATTTCATAACGCCTGAGCCAGGAATCACGGCGGTGCATTAGCCAGGATTGTGAGGGCCGAAGCCGCTGGATAGAGAGAGGGAAGAACTTTTCCTAAGGTGACGCACACGTTATAACTTGGCAGGGTCGCGACCTCTAGTATTCTGCCAGCTAGCTTACCTTCCCCTCTGGCAACTTCGGGTTCTGGGTCTGAATAGGGAACACTGTGTTCAAGCAGCTGCCTTTTCAAGATGCGAGACAACAGGTGAGGCTGCTCAAATCATGTCACAGATGCTCCTCTCCTACCAAGTTTCTTTTTCCTGCCTATTTACCTTCCCACCCCTGTCTTGAAGCAAACCTGAAACTAGTAGGTGCTTTGGCATTTTTCTTTTTGAAAGTGATGCAAATTCACTCACGTATTCGACGATTTCAATCAATTCAATGTAGAAGAAAGCCACTAAAGGTCCCACAGGTACACCTGAGGACACACCTGGAGTTAGTTCTCATGGTCACCAACAGCATCATGCCATCCACTGAAGAACAGAGGGGGCGGAGAGGGGTAGTAAACTACCACAATTTGTTCACATTCTTTTTGCCATAAAACCACAAAGTGGACTCTGTTGAGCAAGTGAGTCATAACAGCAGTGGTGTTATGCTTACTCTCAGCATGCAGGGAAAGAGAAAGAGAGAGGAAAAAAAAAAAAATGTTAGCCAGCCGGGCACGGCAACACCAACGACCAACCTCCGTCGTGTACGTTGCGTTGTAGCCAACGCTGCCTTCAAGCGAGGTCGTAAACATTATAATTACGAGCTCGGCGCAGCGTGGTCCGGAGCCAGCAGGAGCTGAGGGGAGAGAGTGGGAATTTTCTGCAGGGAAACATTACCTTCAGGAGGGCGGACGGCTTCGGAAGCGGCTAAACGCAGGGTGGCGTTTCGGCCGTGTTGTTATTAGAATGAGTTTAATGTCAGCATTAGAAATGAGGCATTTCCCTGCTCATGTCTCCCTGCCCCTCCCTTTTTGGTTTCGCTGGCAGAGCTCTGCATATGTAATCTGTGCAGTTTGCACAGCACAAGAGAGGGACTGCAACAGGAAGAAAAAAAAAAAAAAAAAAAACTTACTTTTCTCTCTCTCCACTCCTGCAGCACTTAATCACTTTATTTTCCAATGAAATTGTATATCAAATGTTAAAATTGCAGACATTGAACTGACCGGCTTCCATAAATGTACAAGTTTCTCATAATATTTACCCTTCATTTATTCTTATTTTAACACACAAAAAAATGAAACAAGCACCTGTTAGAAAATTGCTACATTTTGCAGTGCTCCTTTAATTTTGAGCCCAGTGTCTGACCTGAAACATTTTCAAGTCATATCTGCTGCAAGCCAGCTGAGCAGCA
This sequence comes from Poeciliopsis paucimaculata, assembly GCA_903067055.1. Classification (NCBI taxonomy): domain Eukaryota; kingdom Metazoa; phylum Chordata; class Actinopteri; order Cyprinodontiformes; family Poeciliidae; genus Poeciliopsis; species Poeciliopsis paucimaculata. Next base: position 1,995 of record CAEGAD010103274.1, on the reverse strand, counting down.
AGGCGCAGCAGGTGTTGTTTTACACAAACTCCTGACACTTTCAGCTGGCATTTTATCCAAAGAACTTCAAGTTAAAAAGCATAGCGATCAGGTTTTCCGTGGTTGAATCGGATTTTCTCGCAGGCCCGTTTTTCTTAAAAAAAAAAAAGAAAATCTGCAGGTGGTTTGGTGTTTTTGATTCAACAGAACATGAATTACAAGATTATCCCAATTTTTGGAAGAAAACACGACGTATCATCATCTGATTTTCAATTAACTCTAAAAATGTATACATAGACTAAAGAAATTATGGGAGAACTTAAGTTTTTATGCATATAATAATGGAGATTCTCGTCTGATGGAGATCGACTGTTGCATCTGCACTTTAAAATGCAACAACAGTGGAAACTGTCAGCCATTTTTGCCCCCCCGTCACCTTTAGCCTTTTTAAAACTTCGGCACCATAACCAGCCTACAGTTAAACCTGTTGACAAGTCAATTAACTGCAACAACAAACACACTCCCCCCCCCCCCACACACACACAGTTTTCCTGATCATCTGGCCAGAGGATGGACTGTAAACAGGCCCACTAGGTTTACAGCTGTGGCCGAGAATATGGAGCAGGCGGGCTGTGGCTCCTAATGCACTGTTTGTCTCAAATGGGATTTAAATAATATCGGAGATCTCCCACCGCAGCTATTTAGGGTGATGTTAACCAGCCACAACTGGCAACATGATCACATAAAGAAACATCCAGATGAAAGGCTTGGGGGGGGGGGGGGATGAGTTTCTTTTCAACAGAGAGGCATGCTGCTATCCTTTTTTTTTGTCTTTTTGGTTTGTTTGTTTGGACTGCCAGGGGCTTCTGAATGCCAACCATTATATAATCAGCCTGATAGCAGAATATGTAGTCCAAGCAGATTAAGGCACTGTCAAATAATAATAATAATAATAAAGAAAACATAAGCAACAATAACTACGTTACATGTTTGCTTGCTTTTTTGTTTTGCAATAACATAAAGCGTGAAAAACTTTCTAGGAAAAAAAAAAAAAAAAAAAAAAAAAAAAAACAATAGAAGAAGAAGAGGAGGCTTTTAAAGAGGGGCGGGCTTGTCTGGACAAGCTGTGTGGTGACGCTCGCTCGCTCGTTCGGGAGGCGTCAGCATTAAACATAAACAGTAGCCCCCCCCCCACCCATCGAGCGGCGACCGTTCAAAGGTCTGGCAGTTTCCAACTCGGACCTGCTCGGCGAAGTGCATCAAGTGTTTGGACCGCTTCTCTCTCTCCCCCCTACCCCGCCCCGCTTGCTTCATAAAACTAGAGTGGAAACGCGACGAGAAGCAGATAGTGGCAGGTTAATAATAAACAAGGCGCCGAGGCGAACGGGAGAAAGTGCAACGACATCATTACTGGGAGGTTCGTAGTAGTACGAAAGGGGGTGAAGGGAAAAAACAACAACAACAACACAGTTTTCCATCCCTTGTGGCAAACTAAATGTTAAATGAGATGTAGTAACACAAGCTTTAGCTTTCAAGGAGAGTGAGAGGTTTCGTTTACGAGCCTTGAACGTTGAAAGTTAACGCCAACTGACAGGTCGTTGAAACCAGCTGATAAAGTGCATTTTCGTCTAAAGTAAAAATAAATAAATAACCCCGTCGTCCACTAATGTCAGTTTTGACAGGGCCGTAAGCCTGGCTAAGCTACTATCAACTGATGCCTCTGTGGCTAGCGTTAGCATAGCCCCCCCTTCCCTTCCAGCTAGTTAAAAATGGCTCCTTTCCTATAGTTTTAAATCTCTTACCAGACAGAATAGATTGGAATGGCAATCCTCCAAGCTGGCCCCGTTCGGCACGAAACAAGAACTCATCCTTCTTCACTGCGAGGTCCAACTCTCCATCGTTTTCACGTCCAGGGGAAATTTAAAAGAAAAAAAAAAAAGCAAAAGTGGGGGGGGGGGGGCGGGGGCGGGGGGGGGCGGGGGGGGGGGGGGGGGGGGGGGGGGGGGGGGGGGGGGG